>VUQG01001615.1:0-20128 GCA_015106755.1 Etia nguti | reverse complement strand
TGCTTCAGTTTCAGGCACTCGCTGTTGTGCATGTTGTTTTTAGGCTTATTAGGACACTTGATTAGGACAGGGCCACCTGTTCAAATATCTCCTGGTTTTTTTTGTTTTGTTTTGTTTTGTTTTTTAAAGACCTATTCAATATTGGGAACCAAATACTAATAAATACAATTTAAAAAAAAAAAAAAAAAAATTGTAAGTGCTTATTTTGTGCTTTGTACAGATCTGCAGTTTGTTTCCTTGGAGTGTTTCTTATCACCAAAACCAAGAAAAAGGCAAGGATATTTGAGCCGTGCGTCACCTTGAATATGAGCAATGGTTTGTATAAATTTTAACATAAACATCATAAATTGTGTCTTTTGAGATTTTAAAGCTACGCAGGCTTGCATTGGCATTTTAGCTCTGCTGAAGTTGTGTTAAGAACCTTTGCCTGTCTGTTCCATTATCAGGTGTCCCGACGATCCACGACAAAGGCCTAGTCATTCAGCCAGACTACAGTGGTTCCTTCTCCTATGGGACTCTTGTCAACAACAATGGAGTGGCTCCTGCTACTCTCCCAGTCCAACTGGAAACGCCACCACTCGGACCTAGAACCAGTGATGCATCACAAGGCCATCCTGGCATAAAGAGAGATTAAACATGAATGCATCTCCTGATTCCCAAGTCCTCCATTCAACAATTAATAACATTCAAGTAGCTACAAAAGGCCAGCTCTGGCCTGACACTCCTGTGCACATCCTTGGAAAGCTTTCGTTTTTGAAAAGATGTCCGCTGTATTCATTACAGAAATGAACAGAAGAAACCCAAAGACTGTTTGATGGGTTTGCAGACACTTATTTGAGAAACAGAGACAGTGTTGCATCTCGAAGCTGCCTACGTTATACTTGATGTCGTCTTGGATACCTCCAGTGAGCACTCCACAAATAGTTAGCAATTTTGTTCCCATTCACTTATTAATGGGGCCGTACAGTGATCTGTTCTTCCATGGAGGACTCAAATCATGGCTGGTGTAATATAGTTTCTCAGACTTGTCAAATTATATTTTGGCTTTAAATGTTTCCCTCCAACTGTCTTCCATGCACAGTTTTCTGCCTTCTCTTAATCCTGGGATTGCACTGCATTGTTTCGTATCTTAATGTGACCAAACACTGGGTTGCAGTTGTCTTAATTTATTATGATGTATTTATTAATCTTATCTTAAAAGTTTTGAACGTGCCTTGAAATCTGGTTCTGAACTGGATCATTTATTGCATAGATAGTAGCTACAATTTTGTAGAACATCTGTTGATAAAAGGTGACGGTAATCTGTCAGGGACTGTCTTAATCAGAAGTACAGTTGGAGTAATTTCATAACGGGGTATTTGAAAAAAATAGCATCTTAAGATTAATAAGTAAAACGAAGCCGTCCATCTAAAACACATTGTAAATTGAACTTGTAACTTTTGGTTGTCCCTTTTCAGCACATGGGAGTTTTTTAAAACACCAAAATCTAGAAATAAAAAAATGTAGTTGGTGTTACTCAAACCAAATTTTCTTTTCTGCACTGTCTCTTAAATGCAATTTTATCATTACATGAAGTAGTTGTTGCATAAGTGGCACATGGGTCACTGCATCTCATCAGTGTTATTAGAAAGCTACCCAAGGGCTTGTTGCTTTAACGCTGTGTTCAGTATGTGGTTATTGCGGTGATCATTAATGCTATCTTCTAATGAAACTGGGATACTGTTGAAAAACAGCACTGGTAATATAAACGTCAGATTTTGTCTTTGTAAAATATACAGTGGTGTGTAATTTTGTCTCATAAAGTTAACGTAATGCAGCTTTTGTTTGGTCAGAGTTGTGCTTTATGGGTTTTCTGATACATTTTCAGCTCTTTGTTGGCTACAACTCTTCACATTAGTGGTTTTAAAATTACATTCATATAACTATTCAAATGTGGCCCTACATTAGCATGCTTCTGTAATAGCAGGCCCCTATTGCAAGAAGTCAGATTGTGAAATTTCTTCCCTCCTAGATATTCAACGATCAACTCTAAGTGGTATTACCGCACAATGAAAGTATTTAGGAATGACAGCACATAAAGTCACAGTGTCTAAAAGTTGCCAGCATTTAGTTGAATCATTAATGGAAGAGTTCCAAATCAACACAAAACCTGTGCCAGGAGCTTCATGGCATGGGTTTCCATAGAAGAGCAGTTGCGGGCAAGCCTTACATCATCAAGCATCAGTTTGAGTTGTGTGAAACATGCCACTACTGTACTCTGGAACAGTAGAAACATGTTCTATTGTTCTGTGGAGTCACAAATCATGCTTCTCCGTCTGGCAGTGAATGGCAGAGAATCTTATCTGACTGCCAGCTGTAAAGTTTGGTGGAGGATCGATCGTTCTACAGGGTTGTTTTTGTGGGGTTGGCTTGGTTTCAGTGAAGGGAAATCTTAATATTTCAGCTTACAAAGACATTTTGGACAGTTATATTCTCCCAGCTCCTGTCAGAAAAGTTTGGAGGTAGCCAATTTCTGTTCCAGCATTTAAGTTTGGTGCAGAAGAACTTGACTGGCTCACACAGTGCCCTGGTCTCAACCCGATCAAAAACCTTAAACTAAAACAAAGATTATGAGCAAGGATCTCTCATCCAACATCAGTTACTGGCTTCACAAATGCTCTTCTGGATGAACGGGCAAAAAATCACACAGACGCAGAACCTGCTGTAGCTGCAAAGGGGGGACCAACTCCATTTTAAACCCTTTTTATATATAATGGAATGACTTTGTACATATAATGCAGAGGTGTCAAACATAAGGCCAGAATCGGCCCACCAAAGACTCCGATCTGGCCGACTAGACAGCTTTGGAAAATATAAAGGAAGGGATCGATTTTTGATTTTTAACTGTATTTTGATGAGTTTCATGGCTTTTCTACCTGCCCCATGGCCACTCATACTACAGCAAAGTAAAAGATAAACAATTAAATGACAGAAAATTCGTAAAGAAATTTAAGATTTTTGCAGTGGGTTAACCATAAAAAATAGGACATGCTTTCAATTGGCAAGCATTTTCCGTTTTATAATTGCAGGGCAGTCTGAGCAATGAGCTAACAGAACCTGAGATGAAAATTATACTTCTTTTTCTTATATTAAAATATTTCAGGGGTTAAATGTGTGATTAAACTTATTTACACTGACAGGGGTTTTCACTGGTCCGGCCAGTTAAGCTCAAAGTTGACTGCAGGTGTTCCACAATGTAAAATGTGTTTGACATCCCTGGTATAATGTATATCAATCCCTCTATTTCACTTTGGTCTGGAGCCACAATAATACTAATAATATCTAATTATAGCATGCAATTTGCTATTGAATTGATAACCGTTGTAAAAATCTTCAGGACTCTACATTTCACTAGTTAAAAGACACAAAGCTTAGCTACCTTATTTTGACTGAGCAACAGGTAGATCGAGAAAAATAACTGCAATTTATTCTAGAAACATTGAAACATTGTGTACATATTCTGCTAACTCATGCTGGAGATAGCAAAGCGATCCTTACGGACTGATTTGACTGAGAAATCCTTCTTAGACCTCATACAGCAGCGGACTTTGTGCATCTTTGCTGTTTGGCCGCCACCAATCATGAATCTGCTGCAGCGTCCTCCCCTTTCAGCACGCTGATTGGTCGCTGCGAGCATACGCGCATATTTGATTGGCCCCACCTGCGGATCCTGACGGTGGAAGTAGGCTGCATCGGAGTGAAATAATCCAGTAAAAACAAACACCCACGCTTCCGTCAGCAGCCTCAAAATAAACACGAACAGCTTCTATTTGCTGCATTTAACAAAGTCACTGGAAAAATCCTGATGTAAGTGCGCTTGCAATGGGTTGTTTCGGTCGCTTTCGCTGACAGTAGGGAGGTGAGTGGAAATATTTGCATGGGACGCGATTAGAGACAGAGACAGAGAGAGAAAAAAATAAAAGAGTAACTTCATCCTCCGCGCGCGCGCGACAGTGTTTGTGTGCTAACTTTTGTGTAAAAACTGAAATTTGTTGAAGCTTGAAAACAACATTTGGCATCGATAGCAAAGTGCTTTAACGCCAGAATCGTAATTTTATTTATTTATTTTTTTGCTCGAGCTTTACGTAATATCCAGGGGTTTCCTCTGCGTACACGCAACGCAAATTTTGATGTCACGATCCTCTTAAACAACAGGGAGGCGATGTTGCTGGTTCGCTGCCGTCGTTTTCACCATTAGTGTTTTGCTACAAGGAAGTTATATTGAAACAAACTTCCTCGTCGGTGTTATTTTAAATATCTGACAGTCGGCTCCTTCTTTTTTTTAGATGTTGGCATTTTATTGTGCTTAAAATATTCATAGGAAGTGTCATCTTGTGGTGTATGTGTATATTTATGTCACTAGATGGCAATCTTACCTTAGTACAGCGTTGGCAGTGCTTACCATCCACCTATCCATTTCTTTTCTTTAATATAATTATTTAATGTTTCATATAAAATAAGTGGAAAACGGTAAGTCAGAAGGAATTTATATGTAACTTTATATATATGTAACTTTTGTATATGTAATAATATGTAACTTTTTTGATAATTAAACAATCATTTATATTTTTTTCTCTTTTTTGAGGGCTTCTTCTCCATCAGTGATGGTCAAATAAACATTCAGGAAAGCTGTAATAAGATTGTATTAAACTAACAGATACTAAAACTGAGGAGATTTCCTCTCTATTTTTATATTATTTTAGTTGTTTTTTCCAATTTACAAATAGTTTCAGTTACTTTTAATTTTATTCAAAAGTCTATTTTTCAATTTTACCTCAATAATTAGTTAAGTAACATGATTTTCACATCTTAGTTTTAGTTTTAAGTTTAGTCTTAGTCAACTAATAACCTTGCTGGGAGGAAATGATATAATTGAACTGGGAGAAAATATGACCTACAAATAGGATCCAAACCTTTTCTTTAATTTATCCTGTTTATTTTGCTTTTCTTAACCTTACTTTCCCTTTCCATCCTACCACTAAGACCTAGTTAAACACCTGCATCTCACTGTCACCTCACACTAAGCCAACTTTTACACACACATTCATCCAGCATCCCCAACTTATCTTCCAAATTCCAATCCCCAAACCTACCCTGTTCCCATTCCCCATCCTCTGTCATCTCCACCCCTCTGTCAGCAGCCGCCCAAAAGCCTTCAAAATGCTGCGAGAGAGCTCCAAGGCATGGAGCAATGGCTCAGAGGCCTACAGCAGTGATCCCGAGGAGGATGAGGAGGAGGAAGAGGACATGGTATTTGGAGAGAGCGATCAAGACGGCATGGCAGAGGAGATGATGGATCTGAGCGACCTTCCCACAGCGCTCTTTGCATGCAGCGTCCACGAAGCTGTGTTCGAGCAGGACTTGCACAGGGTGAGCTGCTGCAAAACGCACTTTCTGGGCCGTCTTTGTTTTGCGTGACTGAGTGTTTGTGCGTTTGAGTCATCTCGCTCAGTGTGTCAGCCCATCCAAGACTTAAAGCCTAGCAACACGTGCGCAGTTGTCATCCTGTCTGTCGAAGTCCAGTCACGGTCTCAAGCTGCGCTGCTGATTGCTCAGCCGCAGAAGCAAACGCACATATGTGCACCTGATGTTGCTGTTTGTTTGCCAGGGAACAAGAGTGCAGAGCAGCAGATTACAACATAACATGCACAGAATCATGAGCCACACTCAGACTTGGCACATGTGGTTGTGCATAACATTCAGGCATCATCTCATGCATTGTATTATTTATATTACAGACCTCGTGCATAAACGTACATATATGATGCAGACACAATTATAAGGAACTGTGTCTATGCGCATGCATACTGTATATATTCAGTTAAGGCCTCTTTAGGAAGTGTTGCTTTTCTCGTAGCCCAGCAGAATAGCAATACTTGCTATCAGTGGATCCTATTTGCTGGAGGAGGATACAAAGTAAATACTTTTAATTTTCTGCCCTGTAATCCAATTATGCTGCGCTGTCATCCCTCCATCCGTCCAGCTGGCATCGTTACATTTCCCTGTCTTCTCCAAGACTCTGTGAGGTCCATCTTTTGGTCACCCAAAGCTATCGTCCTCTGATCACAATCTACAAACTTTCCTGTTAACTTTCTTATCTGTCTTACTTTCTTTAAATACCTCCCTCCCCCATTCTGTGCTTCTTTGTAGCCTTCTTTTTTTATCCTCTATATGTATATAACTGCAAAGCAGAGAGGCTAAATCTGGCGCATGCACCAAATCCCTTTAAATGAATCACTCCTGCTTTGTGAGTTTGCTGTTCGTACACCCATTGCTCCTAGCGATCGAGTCCACCCCCTTCCCTTCTTTTTCGTTTTGCCTCCTCACTTCATTACGATTCACACTCTGGCTTTTAAGTGGAAATACCACCCACACACCCTTCAGTGAGACCCTGTCAATAGAGCGTTTTCCATATGTTTCAATTAAATGAGCTACGCTAAATATAGAACTTTTTGAGGTTTATTTAAGCCTTCAGAATCAGGGCACAAAGAGATATGAAATAAAAAAACAGGTTGGGTGTGGTATTTTCAGAGCATGAACACGTATTTTTACGAGGTCGTTTATAGCTTGTAGCTGTGCTTTTTTTTTTTTTTCTTCAGTTTTACACACGCAACCACACACAACCTGTAAATCGTGTTAAATTTGAAAGATTTCAGCATTTGCCTAACTGCTATAAACTTATCTAAATGTGTTGTCAACATTCAGCAGGAACATAGCAGCCTACATTTTTGTGTCTTTGGGCTCTTGGCTTTCTCCCAGCTCCGACATTACCTTCTGTTTCTGTTCTCAAAGGCCTGCATGTAGAAGGGATGGGCTGTTGCTGTAATCACATTGTGCTCTTTTAGAGAGGGAGAGATGGATAGCGAGACAGAGAGAGAGAGAAACATTTACCTCCATGTTTAGGAGAAGCTCTTAGCACACTGTAAAAGCCTTTTTCTTTTCTTCTGCATTAGTGAAAAGTAAGTAAAACCTAGTGGCACACTGCCTCTTTTATCTGCACTATTTTTTGCTCCTGACCAGCTTTCGGCCGAAATGGAGAGATGCCTTAAAAGTGTTTGTTTTTTGTTTTTGTTTTGTTTTTTGTTTTTTTAGGAAGATCAGCTAAGGTCTGACTGGATCAGCCCATGTCTCCACTAATCCTTGGCTTTATTATCCATTTACTAATTTAAATGACGCATCATTATTAATACAGGACTGCACTACTAGGCTTAATGATTTAAATGATCATGCATAGCACTCATATCATCTGTCTCAATTAAAATACCTAATGGGCTTTTTTTTTATCATTCTGCATGTGTCATTTATAATGTTAGATTCATCATTTAACGCTATAGGCAAGTGACCTTTATTTGTTAAATGGATGTGCTTTAAAAAATGTTCCAAAATGTTTTAAAAGAGGACTTTTTTATGTTAGTTGTTCATACAGAGGATCCAGTTTGGTATTTCCTGGTTTTCAGTATCAGAGAGAACATCTTAGTGTTCACTCTGCAATGTGCCGTTAGAGCCTCTTCTAATTTTGAAATGATTCATTATCTGCTGTACAGGACCCACAGAAAGCAAGTGTGTACAAGGAGTGAGGGAGTGTGTGGGCAAAGTAACAAGGCAAATGGGTTTCTGTGCTTATGAAGGCAAAGGTCAGGGGAGCCGTCATGAGCTGTCCCCCATAGTGCCTAGCATATATCAGACCTAATCAGCACCGAGCAAAGCTTTCATTGCTGCTTCTGCTGCTGTCAGCCTGAGCACTCCTCACTCCATAACCAGTGCAATCAAGCAAGTAGCAGCTGCAATGCAAGACCAAACAAAATGTTCTTATCTTGCAGGCAAACAAATTTTGTTATAAGATTAATGTAAATTATGTATGTTACCTATCCAAATAATTATGTTAACACCAGGTTAAATGTTACATGTTTTATCGGCTACTGATACTAACCTACCCACAGTGAATTATGAGATGTCTCTTAAGTTTGTCTCAGCTCTCCAGAGCTCTCTAATTATTCTCATCTCGAGCTGCAGTAAACAGATGTCCTCAGCAACAAAGGCAGAAAAATCTGCACGGCACTGCAGTACCTACCCAGCAGCAAACGGATGGACAGTCAACGTTAGCTTCTAGTGGCAGGCTGTGAACATGAGAGTGGAGCATTTAGCAGCTCCACAGATGTTAGTGTCAGACATCGATGGGGGCAAAGTCAAGCCAAAAAGTAACTGAGCATTAGACTTATAAACTCGAATGACCATAAAAGGAGCTCCAAGTGTTGCATTTACATTTTAATTCATTAATTAAGTATTTATTTAGCTGAGTAATATTCACCTCTGAAAATAATCTCTCATTTTTACTCTCATTTTTCTCCATGTCTTAGAGTGACGTTGTCACACCTTTAGCTAACGGACACATTGTGTTCCAATTTCCAAAAAAACATTTCTGTGTTTGCTGATATTAAAAACCTGCACTTAAAAAAACAAAAAAAAGTTTATGCTTGCTCCTATTCTGTAGCCCGGATTTATTGATACCTGCAGCATGAACGCATGAAGGGAAGGAGAGGGAAAAGGGATGTGTATGAATGTACAGGCAGACCCGTGGGGTGACATTACTTTCTAATTTGCTGAGTATCTCCCTGACATCAGCTGGAAGGAACGTCAGGCTGCAGCATGAAAAATGAACTTGCTTTATATTCATTATGTATTAAAATACTTATCAGATTTAATTACTCATTAATTGAAGGTGCCAGAATGATGTTCCAGAGCTTTATGGCCCGCTTTAACCCTTGGTAACATGAGCATTGCTTCTAGTTTGTTTAAACTTCGTTTTTGTTAATACAAAGGGGCCATCCAGTTTGCACAGCAAAATATGTTAACCACTATCAGTCACCACTTTGTCTTTAGTGCAAAATTTTCCAGGCTGACCCTCTTAGTAATGCATTAGCAATATAGCACTGATGGAGTGCTCTAAGTATGTGAAAAGTAAAACTCCTCTCGTGGACACTTTCTGTCCCACTTGAGTGCAATGTGTTTGATAGTGTGACTCATTTATACACACACACACACACACACACACACACATATGTATATATATATATTTTTTTGAGGATAAAGAAAGACAACCCCTGTGCAGAGTGCAGCTGAAACATCGGGACTACAGATAGTAGGGTGCAGGACTTGAAAAGTGTGAAGTAAAGTGAGTGTAAGTATGTGTTTTTATGTAATACACATACATACAGTGTTCATGCAAGTGTATAGTAGTGATATGTTTGCATGTATCAAACTGCAGTCTATTTTTGGCTGTCGGTCCCCAAGGGTGAACATGAGGGAGCGGGTACTTTGCAGGCTGAAGGTCAAACACGATGCAGTAAAGAGAGAGTGAGTGCCCCTGGCCCGCTACTTCTGCTGTGCCCTGGATATTATTCTGGTACCCCTATTGGAGTGTTTCTGCGACCTGGTGTGCTTGTTTTGCTTTTGTGTGTAACAGGGAAGAAAGCAGAAAACAATTTAAGATGACAACAGAGAGCATAATTTGGCTAAACAGAGCTGGTGAAGCATTCAAGTGTTTGAAAAGATGACAGTGTTTTCTTTTGCAGTGACAGGTTTTTGTCACCTCCAAGATTTTTCAGTAAGGAGAAGTCACTAAATGTTGTGATTATATGTCATGATTGTAAAAATATTTGGATTATTTTTTAATAAAGTAATTTTTAGACTTTAGTATCTGCAGAAAGCTGAACACACACACCTATTTTTAAATGCTAGTTTATGGTTGCTGCATTGGCTGTTGTTGTTTGTGGCAACTTTGATGACCCTTAACCATTTATACTGGCACTTGAGTTGCACTAGACTCTCTGCAGTCTTTTCATGAACAACAGATGTCACCACTCAGTAAGCTTCCATAAATGAAGGAGTCCAACAAGGAAACAAAGTGAGGTTTTTTCAAAGAAAGTCTCATCTTTTCAAACTGTGTGTGTTTGTGTGTGTGTGTACCTGTTTAGACATTTTTTGTTGGGACCATAAATTGGAATTTTACTATACTTGTGGGGACCAACAGTCACTTATGAGGACAAAAGTGACTGGCATTTTTGAGACTCAAAATGTGGTTTTAGTGTCGGGGTTACAATTCGGTTAGGGTTAGGCTAAGGGTCAGGGTTAGGCATTCGTTTTTGATGTTTAGGATTAGGATAAGCAGCTAGGGAACAGCATTATGTCAATTAGATGTCCTCACTAAGACATCAAAATGAGAGTGTGTGTGTGTGTGTGTGTGTGTGTGTGTGTGTGTACACCCACGCTTGTTTTCCTGTCTAATAGTAGACCATTGTATTGCATGTACAGCATTGTACATACAATACTGTCTTTTAATTTCTTTTTCTTTTGCGAGGAGAGATTTATTGAAACTTATGCAAACATACATGGAAACACAGTATGTAAGGCAAAAACAGAGTTTGTACAGAATCAGAGTCAGAGTCAGAATATTTGATATGACCATCTTTATTCTACAGAACAGCCTGAACTCTCTTAAGCAAGCGCCTGTCATTTCTTTAAGTAGACTTCAGGAAAATTCTCCAGGCTTCCTGAAGGACAATCACAGCTCTTCTTTGGATGTTGGCTGAATTTTATTATGCTTTGTCAAGATAATCCCACACTGCTTTAATAATGAGGTCTAAATTTGGATTTATTACTGAATAGGACCTGTTGCCACTGATTTTCAGTCCAGTTCTTGAGTATTTGGCATACCTTGTCCTTTTCTCCCTGTTTCTTTGCCATAAGACTTTTAGATACTGTTCATCTGCCGTAGATAGTTTTTTTTTTTTTAGGGCTGTCATTAATTATTTTTCACTCCACTTGTCCAATTTGCTCTGCTGAGATATGCCAAGTTTCAGCTAAAAGCTGTTTGGGAATCAGCTCGTTGGTGCAGAAATACAATTTTATGCTTATCAAACTTTGTCATTCTTTGTAGATTTAAATAATGAAATTGAAACAAATTGTGTTTTTTATCACAGGCTGCCAAATGATACAATTAAAAATCAGCTCTTTATTAAGTTGTCTGTTATGTGTTGACATAGCACTGGTTTAGCCCTTGAGTTAGGCACTTTTTAAATTCTTGAATTAATCATACGTGTTAAGTGGCTTAAAAAAAAATCATCTGAAAATGGTCAGGGGCAAGGACTGGACTGCAAATGAATGAAAAAGTTTAAATTAACCAGTAATAAAACTTTTTAAACATTTAAAATTCAGATGAGTATTTAGAAGAACGTGCCTACAAGCAGTTTGACGCATTGCATATGTTTATGCATATGCACTGTCCTACATGGTTTAAACACTGTGTTAAAATTGTAGGCCCAGTGTAATATGGGCATATAGTACAAGAAAAAAGAAAACAACAAGCTTAAAATTAGACCATATCTGTACTAAATCATTTTTTAAGTGCATAACTTCTGGCACATTTCAACAATTCTCTGATCCTTAAAACAAAGTCTGCTGACCTGGTTTTAGTTTGAAAACTTTGAGGTGTTGTTTTAAATCTGGATGAAAACATATTTTTGTGCATGTAACCCCAGGACAAAAAAATCTTCAATCATCCACTTTGTGGAGTGACAAGGGATCCCTGTTCGCTAGTGCATAATGACAAATGTGGAGCTAAATTAGAGCTTGAGCACATGAATAGTATTAGGGGTTAAGAGGTTTGATTACAGTTGCATTAATTTGCCAGTAGCTTTTCCCTTAGGCTCTTACATTGATGTGCTTGACTGATTAGAAAATATGAGTGAGAGAAAGTCTTCTGTAAGCCATCCTGTCTTTGATGGGTTTTCTGTGTCATCAGGACTTGTTGCTTTTACAAAAATTAAACAGAAAAAGAAATCTTTGGCTGTAAACCCTTTGTAATCACCAGCTCTATTGGAGATGAGAAAAGGTGATTAGTAATTATAATTTGATTACATATTTCCTAATCTAAGATTAACAGATTATCATTGCTAGCTCAGTGCCATAGCCATCAAGTATTCTCAGAAAACATCACAGTGGAGCTTTCCTGAAACAAATTTTTAATTCTACTGCTTTGAATCTGACTTTAATGCTTCACCTTTATGAATTTACTAAGACAATCACTTAAGCCCAAAATGCAAATGAGAACTAATATATCCACTAATTAACATAATTACGATCCACTTTCGGCTTGTTAAGCTGTTTTAAAGGCTAACCTGTGAAGTCTGTAACCAGCAAATTTGGATAGAATTTTACCAGACTAACAAATACTAAAACTAAGATTATCACCTCTATATTTTTATTTTTAGTTAGTTTTCCAAGTTCACAAAATAGTTTCAGTTAGTTACATGCAGTACAGTACATACAGTAAAATGCATTGAAACCTCTATGCAAAGAAACGCAGTTCCCTAAGCCCTTTTCAGACATGTTTTTATTAAGATCTGTTTGACATTTACATGGATCAGCTCCCTTTCTGAGTAAAATTAAATTTGGTGAACTGCTTTGTTAAACACTGGGGACTCATTTTTCCCTTAATATCATTTAACAGAGTCAAATAGTTGTGAAAGGATTTGTGTTGATTTGACAACAAAGGGGGTGACACCGTAATGAACTTTTTGATGAGGTCTTATTGAGAAGGCTTGAAAATGGTTGGTCTCAGTGAAGCCTTTAGGATTGAGATGATACAGTTGTCTGCTGATGGTAATGGATGTTTTAGCTCTACAATAGGCCACAAGCTTACCTGCTTATTGATAGTTGAGACGTTCTTGGGCGTATAAAACTCTTTGTGAGAACTGGATCACCATTGGATGACCAAGCTATGGAAATAAATATTATTACTGAGGTTTTTGCAGTTGAGATTTTGTCACAAGATATGATACCTACAGACAGATGTTTTGTTCTTCACCAAAGTGGTCAAAATGCTCATTGCTACAGACGGTTGCTTTGTAGTACTAGATTCTTTCACTGACTCTGAGCACTTCTTCCTTTTTGCACTTTTCCTCCCTAAAGATATCAAAGTGTCTTTTGATGCTCTATCTAGTTTTCATGTCTGAGGAATATCTCCTGTTTCTGTTCTTCTTTCTGTGGTCAAGAAAAAAACAGAGGTGAACATTGGAGTGTTTTAACAGCACAGTTTAAATGGAAGGATGAGAAACAGTGAAGAACAAAGGTGCAAAATGTTGTTGTTAGTATGATTTTGAGTAACTTGGATATAACTGACAGCTCTACTCATTCTCCTGCCTGTATTTATCTATCTTCCTGTCATAATGCTCATGGATTAATTCATCTAACCAGTTTAGCATTCCTCTCTTTTCGTTTTTCCCTAACTTCCTATTACACAACTGCAGGGTCTTTATGATCCTGCAGGTTTTTACATTGGTTTGTTTTTGGACAGTCTTTGTGTCGATCCTGCAGTCCTTCCAGATGTCCTGTCTGTTTGGTTTTCTCCTCTCTCTGTCAGGTTTGCCACATGTCTTCGTGTGGATCTATTTCTGCCTTTAGGCCTTTCTTTTTCCTTCACTTACACTACTTCAGGCTTTTCTCTCACAAGTTTGGGGAGGTGGATTGTTTTACCTAAGGGACAAGATGGGGGCCGCAGATATTTTATGACTTTCGCTCTGTGCTACCATATGTCTGCTCCACTGACAACATGTACTGTTTGAGACTCAAAGATGGTTGATCTTTCATTCTTTGAAGATTGGTGGACTTTGGAAGAAGCCTCTCCATTTCCTTCCTGATGGCGAAGTTTTTGTCTTTCTACTAGATGAGACAAAACAAAAAGCAAGGTTTGTCATTTTTTATAAATAAATAATAATTATTTCCTCTGGACTATCCAGTGGCCTTGGAGTTAAAAGAGACTGGAGTCAAAGTTTTAGTCGATTCATAATTAAACTGCAAATAAGGTAAAAAAAAAAAAATTGTATAGTTTTTCTTTACTAAAAGAAATCAATCAGAGAAGTCAACTTGTCTGACTGAGCTAAAAAGAGTTTATTTAAACAAAATGATACAGCACTGGTGGTTGTATGTTTACAATTATTCAATATTGAGATTTATCCATGAAAATGAAAAATGCGTTTGTACTTATGCAATATCTATTTTCTTACAGTAGTTACATCAATTAATATAGTAATTAATTTTTTAAAAGCTGTTGCAAATGAATTCAGTCTCAATCTTTACCATCCCATGATAGTAGATATGGCAGTGTGTGTGTGTGTGTGTGTTTGGGGGGGTAAGTGGTCCGATCATTTCCAATTTTTAATTAAGCCACTAAGCACCACTGTTTCAGAAGGGAAATTAATATTAAATAAAAAATAATAATAAAGGAATCAGTTTCTGAGCATCAGGAGACCCTCAAAAAGATCCTTGAAATATTCCTTCTGTGTGCCAACCACATACCTACATGCCTGATCGCATCATCAGAATTCCCTACAAAGGTGAGTTGTTCAGCTCCTTCTTTTAGCTTCCTGGATTGCGGGTATACAGTAGAGCTGGTGTTTGCAACATCCTGAAATTATGAAGTGCATCTGTGAAAAAAGTATGTGAAGTGTTTGTTGGCTTTGCTGTGATCTTGCACCTGCTGTAAAAGGGTCGACAGAGAGGAGCAGCAACACTCCTGAGTAAAAAGATTAAAACTGACCTGATCACTGCATTATTCACAAGTTAAAACTTGTGGTCCAAGATGCTGTGGAACACATTACAAAGATAAGTTGTTTTCACATTTTTACTAACTTTCAAAACTACGAAAGTCTGCTGCTGGTCTTAGTAACTGTAACAGAGCCTCCTTATCTGTGTGGACATTAACAGATGTGGCTATGAGAGGGGATGCGGATGACACTCCCCAGGAAAGCAGAAATAGTCCATCAAAGCAAACTGCAGCAGAATATTAACTTATTATTTTTTAAATCGACAGCATTTGATGTTGTTGAAATTTGAGATTATTTCATGTTAGAATTGAAGTAAATAGCAGAGCTGGGCATGTTGCACGAAGTGGAAAGGAGATTGAATGCCGACCTGTTAAAACATTTGCATCATTACGTTTGATTATAAAACATGAAGCTGCAAACACATTTAATTCATTAAAATGATGTTACAATATTCTTGTAAACACTGTGGTTATATGTTTAACTTCTGAATATGATTAGTTGAAGCTTTTAATCGGACAAAATAAGTAACTTTTTGTGCTAATTACTTGTTGTGGAAATTCTTTAGCACTATCGTTTTATTTATTTTTTTCATTTAATCTTACTTGTTAGGTTTATATTTGCATTTGAGAGACAAGTGGTACAATATTGTAATATCTCCAATGCCACATTAAAAATATCTTAGCACATAAATGTCATTCAGTTACCCTGCGATTTAATGAATCCCACAGCTAATCAAAGCCACTTACATAAATCTGTGATGTAATGTTTTAAAAGCTCAAACATAAATATATCTACTTACATCCTTATATACCCTCATCATGGTTAAACAGTCTTGTTTTTCTGTTTTGTACACCACCTCCCCCACACCTTCAAAAGAGCTTAGTAGAAATAATTTTTAGCTCTTTGATGTGTGATTATGACTGGTTTTATGTACGGCTGCTTTGATGAAAATGATGGCTTTTCTTCCACACACGCATCTCGCCCCGCCCTCGCCTACTACACAAGGCTTGATTATGACACTCTAAGATTTACAGTGCTATGTAAGACATTGAGTTATTTGTTCTTAGTCATGGTCTTGCGATTCTATTTAAATCCAGATTATTTTGCGGTTCAATCAGTCTAAAAACAGAAATGTTCTGTGGGTGATTTCAAGAATAGCAGTCTCAGTACAACAATAGAGTATGAGCTCCTTTTTAACTGATGCAGAGTATAAACGGACTCTTATGAACGAGGAACAAATGTAATCACGCAGTCCGTGAAATTGAACAAGGTGATTGCTTTTAGGCAAGAATGTGTCAAATTAACGAGCCGAAACAAACCCATAAATAAATAAGAAGTTTAGTAAAGCTGATAGTGAGAAATAAATGAAAATATATTATAATATTATAAAAATGGAAAGCGTCCATTGTGATGTATATCCAGGATGGTTACTTGTGGCTAGTTTTCAAGACTTTGTTTATATCCTCCATATTTTTGCTTTTTTTAAAAACTTTTTTCACTTGCTTGCGTAACTTTTTGTTGTCTTAATGCTGTGACCACCAGCTCCCCTCTGAGTTTGCTTTTGAAGCGTTATTGTTGGAGGAGAGTTGGAGCAAACAGCAGTTAAAACGATTTCTGTAATTTACAGAAAAGGACTATTGATGCTGTTGCTGATGTTTTTGTTGTGGGTTTTTTTTTTCTTTTGGTCCCTTATTTAGCTTTGTTTGTTCATTTCTGTTCCGGTCATTGTTCATTCCCGCCCACGAGTGCTCTCTTTGCTATCATCGTCTACTTTTCACCGTCTCCATCACGCTGCCTATTGACTGTACTCAAGTTAATGGCAGCTGGGAGCAGGTGTGGCATTCTGTTATTAGTACGCTTTTGAGCATTTTTTGCTTTGGTAATTATTTGTTTGTGCGAAATGGATCTTAAGCTGAAGCATAAACATTTACTACTTTATTTAAATTTAGTGTGCTCAGTCTGCAATCTCATTGCACCAATGCACCACTTGTGCCCATCTCAGCTGCCATTAGAATCCCATAGCTTTCAATTAGATCTGAAAGAATAGAAAGCTCTTCCATCCTCTGGTGAACAGTCTTATGATTTCTTTCTTTCTCTTTGTTTGCTTGCTTCAGAAAATGGTACCCATTTCTCAGAGTACAATGTTGTCTTCAAAGCTTTGAAACCGCCTCAGGTCCCACCCTGTTTTTTCTTCTTCTTCTTCTTCTTCTTTGTTATGTTTGCTTTAGCGGCGGTGTTGCCTGCATATGGGTCGACGAGTCCGCCTAGCCCAATCCAAAGATTTGACCTGATTTCAAAGCAATCAGTGGAACCATCGGCACGTGTCACTCTGTGTTTCCTCCTCCTCTCGCTCTGTCTCTGTCCTCCCCACACAGCTATACGGCAGCTCATCTCTCCAGCTCCTAAGCTGCTGGACTGGGTTAAAATGCTGAACAGCTGCTGGTGGCCCACCAGATGTGGGCTGTGGACGAAAAACATACTGTGCAGTCAGTTCTCATATTTGTTATGCAGTTTGCAAAAAGCAGTCTTTACAGAAAGCTGTTTTTCTTATTTCATTTCTTAACAAATTTGCATATTATTATAATTGAAATGCACCACACTAAAGAATGTAGACTGGTATTTATTAAAACATGTTTAATAGATAACTATAAATAGCTAGTAAGTCGAACTAGTAAACTAGAAATGTCTGTGACCAGCTGACTAGGCAAAAAAACATTTGCTGCCCTTCCTTAGTCGGTAAAAATAATTATTTGTATCATATTAATGTATAAAAGCAGGTAACTGTTGGGTCTAAGATGCTACAGTGCCACCATCCATAGCTACATGCCCAAAAGATGCTAAATGCTCTGTCTCACTGTTGAATGAGAAGTTGTTAACAACAACCTGATAATACAGATGACAGTCATGGTAACAATCATAGTTCTGCAGCGCTCGATTCAGAAAATTGACATTTGTACAGTGTCGGTGCAAAAATCTTGAGCAGTAATTTATTGAAACGTCTGCAAAAATACGTGGAAATACAATATATAAGGCAAAACCCTAACCCCTGCCAGCTGAGCCTTTAGCTGATGTTCGTTAGCACTGAGATCAGCTAATTTGCAAGGATTGCTGTTGCTTTGGTGTATCGTTATCTCACAAGTTTAATATTGGCACGGCTATTCTCCAAATAAGGTACATTAGAGAATTTCAAGATGTCAAAACTTGCTTTCAAATCTGTGACCACTAAATATTTAATGACAATAAATTTTAAGGGGAAAAATGAATAATTTAAGAGTAACTTTCAAAAATGCTGATCTGCCAGCAGCTGTCATCAGATTTTGATTTATCTAGCTAAATCTTGATTGTAAGTACGTGATATGAGCTTTTTTACACCTGAACCCTACCCACGGGTTCAGTGCACATATTGAAATTCTGTTTGCATAGGTACACGCACAGATTTCCCATGTTAACAGGCTCATTTCTGTTAATTAGGTGAAAATAGTTACAGTCAGATTTGACCTTTGGGAGTTGTGCCTATCACTGTTAATTAAAGTTTGATTGCCAGAAGTCATGTAAAACTCTTGTCTATCAGCATATTTCACATCTGAATGACTTCATCGTCCTCCCCTCAATTTTCTCAGCTCAATTGCAGAATTCAAACCACCAGATTAAATAGAAAAAAAAAAACGTTTGGGGCTTTGAAGCAGTGTTGATGGAGGCTACTTGTTTTCGTCATTTCTGTTGTGTGCTCATCTTCAGGTTTTGACGCTGTACTTTGCACACAGCAGGACCCTGCTCTCTTTCACTCTGTTTCACTCATCCCCTCACTACTTTTATTCCCTCTACGCCAGCTCTGCCTCTCTGTGCTATTCTGTTCTCCCTCGCGCTGTCTCACCTACACTCTGTAGATCTGTCTCTCTGCCCTGTAGACATTCTTTTATCCTCCCATCCCTCTGTCTCCCTCTGGCTCCCTGCGCCTGTACTTGGCTGCTTGCTATAAAAATAGCTTGGCCTAGATTACAGCAGCTGCATTGGCGCTGGCACTACAGTTGGTTTGGCTGGGCCAAGTGAGGTAGCCTGTTGTAATAAGAGGTTGGCAGTGAAGAGATGGAGTGCATGTGTGTATGCGTGCATGTGTTTGTGTGTAATGTCTTTGTGTTCATTTTCAATACACAGGCAATATACAGTATACTGTATATTTGTATGCAGTTATTTGTGCAGAGAAGCGTTTTCTTATATATGTGCATGTGCATGCATGTGTGCGTATTATGAGCATGCGTGTATCAGCCCACCAATGGTGATCCACTGCCCTGATTCCCCCCCTCCTGCTCCACTGCAGAGCTCCACTTCAGAATACAAATTGTGTTCGTCAGTGAGTCTGAGACAGTGTCTCATCCTTTGAGCATCTCTGCTGCCTCTCCATCCCCTCCTCTCCTCATCTCTTATGAAGTGCATTGTGCACATTAGAGAGTGCAATAGCTGGATTGCTATCCTATTGACTGCACTTTATGTGATAATTGCATGTATATCCACTTATTTATACTTGTTCATAAAGAAGCGAGGTTTAAGTGAAAGACAAAACACATAAGCTTACCAGGGGTATACATTTCCTAAATCTAACTATTTTCTTGGTATTTATCTTTACACTTTATATTTAGACACTGTTCTGTCAATATCTGCCTATAAAAAGAGACAACCGTACTGCAGCTTTTACTGTGTCACTACTAAATTAGCTGCAGCTTAAGCAAACAGATTAAACTTGACAGAATATTTCTATTTTAGGAAATGCACTTTGGAGTTGCTGGTGGACATATTTTGTTACCTTGCCAACAGTCTTTAAGTGAAGCTAAATTTATAGACCGCTGGCGGCATCCACTTATTAACCGTACAGATGTAAGAGTGGTATCAGTTTTCTCATCTTGGCCTAAGGAAGATTTTTTTTTATGACATGGAATTTATGGAAGCATATACATACAGCATACCTCAGTAAATTGAATCCATAAAACAAGATGCTGACCATAACATAGAGTGAATTCCTCTTACTTATAGCTAACAATAGACCAGAACACCTACAGTTCTGCTGTTAATCCTCTAAAGTGCCAGCATTTGAGGGGGAAAAAGTGTGATTGAAAAACGTAGTGTTCCTCAGGTTTTTTTCTTTCAGATTTTTATATAAGGCTTTATATTTTCCTTGTTTGGGCTCTCTTCATCCTGTGAGATCTAACAGAGAGAATTGTGAATGAGGAGAGGAGAATTGAGAATGAGGAGGAGCAGAGCTGCAGAATGAGGCCAGAGAGGAAGAAAAGTGCTTCATCATCCGCGGCGATCCATCCTACTTATCAGCTGCGACAAAACAGATCAAAGGAAGCTGCGCTTCGGTAGCTGAAAACAACACATGCAGCGGTCTGTACGGTTTGTTGATGCCAGTGGCCACAGTGGTGCTCCTTTAACCTTGACCCACCCACAACGTTCATGTGAACGAATTATTTAGGTCTGATTTAGCACAT
>VUQG01001611.1:4812-26860 GCA_015106755.1 Etia nguti | reverse complement strand
CAAAGCTTGACAAATACTGTCACACTATGTGTGTGTGTGTGTGTGTGTGTGTGTGTGTGTGTGTGTGTGTGTGTGTGTGTGTGTGAGAGAGTGTGTGTGTGTGGGTGAGGGCGTGTATGTATGCGTTTTATTTTAAAACCTTTTGAATCAAACCAGGTTCATAGAATGAGACTCTTTTCTAACATTTCTACACATGTTGAAAACGTGATGTTTTCACTTATTCCTCTAAGCCAGGCTGCAAAAGCATAGCATAAATATTTCAGGAGCAATATTAAAACAAACTGTGCGTAACTGCTTTACAACATGAAAGCAGTAACCTCGAGCAAATACCGCAAACCTAAAAGTCAGGTTAACCTGAAGCACACATTCATTATTAATATAGACACTTATAGTATACATCAACAAGCCAAAACATTCTAACTGCTCACAGAATAATGCCACGTTTCAAGATGTGGGAGATGAGGCAGGACTCCTTATACGCCTACTGGACTAGATGTCCAGGGATATACTAAAAAACAGAATGCAAGAAAAAATAGATAAAGAACCCAAACAGACTTTATGAGGCTTTTATATTCTGATTAGTCAACTTGGTCAGAAATAGAAAGTATGTATCCACTGAATATCAGCAACATGCCATGATTTCACAATTGATGTGAGTGACATTTTTGTAGGGTTGTCTTCCTCAGCAATGTTTAGTGTCCAAAATGGAATAAACCACAAAACAGCACCACCAACGAGGTGTTTGAGAACCAAAGTGCATCCTACAGGACCTAAAAGGATCTGCTGAGAAGATCGTGAGAACATGGTATACAACAGCACTGGCATCTGTAGAAACCTTCAGAGGTCTTATGGCAGGCCTACTCCAACAGATAGTGTCATGGTGTATCACTGATATAAATGACTGAATGTGTCACATTAAAGATAAATACATAAACAGCAGTCCTATGAGGCTATGGAGCAGTGATTGGTAAAATAAACAGAGAGCAGCAGACTCTCCAGTGTTGTGTTTACCCACCACTCCACCCCGACAACCTCACTATACTGTGAAACCACTGAATCCCATTAGTACAGAGATTCCAATACTGTGTTTTTTATTGTTCGGAGGTGTCCTTTGCCATATTTACCATGATGCAGTGAGTTATGGGAACAGTTTAATCAATCTGTCAGTCATGAATGTTATAAAAAAAAAAGTAGATTTTGAAAAATATTAGCCTCAAATTAAATAATTTTGGTTAGTCTTAGTCTGACTATGACTATAACTAATCCATCCACATTGATAGGTTTAGGTTAGTCCTATGTATTAGTCAATGTGTAAAAAACATAGGATACAATGGTGGCGAGACATCCTGTGTGTTGATCTATGACACAAGCAGCACCTGAGAGAGCGTCGTATTTAGCCCTGTAGAATTGTCACCCCCTTTTCCCTCCATTCATAATTACTGTGTCCAATGAGGAGTCCAGTCTCAGTGTAAAAATGGACTGTACTAAGCTGCTTGTGTAAAGAACATATGAAGTTGTTTATACAGCATCCACCCTCAGTACAGGTAAATACACTGTATAATATGCATTTAAAAAACCAGAGGTTGTGGTTGCCTTGAGGACTATTTATTGTTTTAATACTTTAAGAGCCCGTCGTTCTGTTTTCTTGTGCTTATTAATTTTGTTTTGGTTAATAAAAGTGTAACCTTGCTGTTCTTTTTTTATATTTATGCATGTAATTTAGGCAATCACTAAACCCTTCTGGGCATTTTTTTTCCATTTCCTTGCACATTAATTTTAGCCTCTGTTGTTGTTTGTATATATTTGATTGTACCTGTGAGAAATAAGCAAATTTAAGGTTCAAGTGCATTAAAGGGACATTTCCTGTTTTACATATCCATTTATGAGTCACGTAGAGCACAGTACAACATGTGAAAATGTGTTTTACCCGATGGAGGCTTTGACCCTGCCATATGGAACACTAAAAGCGAGCCTGAAGATTAAACTTTCTGCATTAATGGCTGCATTTATACAGCACTTTACAATTTGCCTCCCAGTATGACACATACCCCCACTATCCTGAACACATATGTTTCAGAGTATATCTGCCCACAGCCAGCCTGACCGTGATGAATCAGAGCTGAGCATGTCAGATAAAGAATGGGGACATAATCTTCTCATATAGACACATTCATCAAACATACAAAATGGTGGATAATGGCAGTTTTATCTGTTGATTTCTCATCCACTTAACACAAATAACTAACCTTGACTCAATTATGCATCGCAGACATTTTTTATTCCCTATGTTTAAGGCTTAATTAAGAGTACCACTTATGCTGGTATTTCTTATGAGTGCTGCAGAAGCTGCAGTCACTGTAAAAATGAATACGCTGGTTCAGCCTAAGATCATTTGTAACTTTGTAACATGGTGTTATTAGAATAAAATTATGTGGAGGCAGCGAGGTTGCTTTTAGGAAGAGTTCGTCCTAATTCCAATGTGACTGCAGAAGGTAATGTGACATTCTACTGAAAACCTTGCAAAGGGATACAAAAAACACAATTGGCACTTTTTTAAAAATAATCACTCTTTTGATAAAAAACATGAGTAATTTGCAAATTCAAGATAGCGGCCATTTTTATGATGGCTATGTTCTTTGAATTATTAGTGGTGCCCATAGACAATACTATGAATGTGACAAACAATCTGTTTCCGTTCCTATGCATGACTTGAGCTCACGTCAACCGTCTCTTGACTAAAAATTAAGTGTAACTATTACATTTGTCACCTGGAGACTGCCCACGGTGATAAAGTGCAATAAGTTTAATAAGGGGATCACAAGTTCTGTCTATATATTTCAAAACATGCACAAAAGCGGATATAATGACAGGCTGGGGAAAAAAAGGAATTTTGTTGGCTAGACTTATTCACATGGCATGAAACCCCATAGCCTTAAGCACTTTTATAAACCTACTTATCCAACATTAAACTCTTGTTGTAGTACCTAAATACACTAAACTTGACTTAATAAGTTAATGTAAAATATGATGTACTATAATTTTGAGACCATTTTCTTTGGCTGCTTCTGTTAGGGTTAACCAAAGTTTCTTACCCTATGCCTGGCACCCTCTTCTGTCCTCTGTGAACTGAAGCAATGTTATAAAGAAGATTGGGCTAAAATTCCACGAGAGACGAATAATGTAATTCTAAACATAGTTACTTCAAGTTACTTCAAGCTATTGGATTGTGGAGTATACTTAGTTTTAACAGGATTCTATGCAGTCTTGTTAAAACCTTCCTTTTCACATAACATAATAAGACTAATGTTTCATTGCAATTATCTATTGTTTTATGTTTCACTTGTAACATTTTATGTAACATATGAGAAAAAGACTCCAGGTTCTTGACTAGCTTAGCATTAGCATGCTGTCTTTGCAGATGCTTGCAAAGAGCCAAAGTTGTGTTAGCAGCATAATGCGATTGTTTCTGTCTAGGATGCAGTTTGTACTTTACCATCCCACAAGAACTGAAATCAGCTGACTGTAGTGTAAGTGCAAATACAATCGATAAGGAGGCCTGATAAGCAAGCAATTCCAGGGAATTGAACAAGAGAACCGATTCCCGATTACTATCCCTACTCACCAGTCAGAATCATAGAAATCAGGGTAATCCCCTGAAACTGAGATTCTGTGTACAGCTGTTGTTTCCCTTATCTTTGGCATTGATAGCGAAAGTTTTTTTTAATAAACTGCACACACAAAGTTTCATGCTTGTATCCATCAACTGTTGCATTGTAAATATTGAAATGTATTTTTCCCAGACAGTTTAACATAAAATTGATTAGTATTCATCACAGAACATTTAAACTGCCACTTTAACAACTGAGCAGCATTATTGCAGCCAGTGGGTTTTTTGTCATTTTAATGAAAGGATTGTTTTTTTCTCCCTCATCATTAATATTAGGGTATTCTCCTTTCTGGATCTTTGTGCATTGAGCTCAGATGTTTATTCTTTATAATAAGAACGTTGATTTGACTGAAAGTGAGGACTTCTGTTGCCCGACAGACGCTGAAGACTCATCAAAGCTCAGACACATCTGCTGCTGTGAGGACACCGCAACCCTGTCACCGCACACAGCATGCCTCTTTGTGTGCATGTGTGTGTCTGTGTATGTGTGTGACATCCGTGACCAATCAAGACAGAAGCCACAGGCTTTCCAACTGCCGTCCCTCGAGACGAAGCAGCGACCGGCCAGTATGACATACACACACACACACACACACGGTGTAAGGGTGACAGATTGCTAGTTTATGGGTGTTAACAGACAGAGGGAGCCTCTTTCTTCACCATCATCAGTCATCACCCTCAGACCTCCTCCTCCTCCCCCACACACACACACACACACACACACACACACACAGACACACACACAGTAGCCCTGCATGTGTGTGTTGTGTATTAAAGCAGGAAACAAACAGGGAGCGTCTGGCGACTGGGGGTCAACAGTGTGACCCGTGGAACAAAGGCTGGGTGTGTACGCGTAGGTGTAAAAAGAGATTTAACAGGGTGCAATTTAAGGTCAAAGGTCAATAGCATGTTGACCTGGGGTGCAGATTGAGGCCACCAAAGAAATGGGGGATAACGCAGGCATTGCTAATGAGGGAATCAAACACGTTGATAACCCACAATCAGCCTTTTATACAACATGTTCTCTCACATGGTCAAGAGCCCCTTCACTCACACCACAGAAGCTCCTTGACATTCAAAAAGGACCAATCACAGCACAGGTTTTTGGTGCAATTTCATAGAGAGCCATGATGAAAGCAGGACCTCTGCATTCAAAGAGCTCAGAGACGTCAGACACAGGTGTTGGCGGTTTTCAGTCAGCAGACATTACAACAAGCTCAGAAGGTGACATTAGAAGTGTTTGTTATGGAGCCACAAGTTTATCCACTTACAGCAAACCCCTGATGTTCTGTAGTGTCATGGACCCTGGGCTTTTGTATTAATATTGGATTTCTGTGTTCCCAAATTTCCAAACCAGGAAGACAGGTGCTACCAGCAACAGGACATATAAAGAGACAGGAGCATTAATAGTATTAATTTTTACAAGGTTTTTAACTCTGACATTTAAAGGTTAAAGCTTTCTGGTTTCCATTTGTAGTATGCTTCGAAACCTTGGTCTATTATGTCGCAGCAGCTTTAGTTGCACACTGGCAAAGAGTCCATGTGAAGAGAAAAAGAGGGATTTTGATTATTTAAATTTGACTGGCCCATCGAACAGGAAGTCTTGAGAAGGATTCTGAAGTGTTACCTGCTGTGGAAATGTCCACTGGTACCACTAGGACCTTCCCAGTATTAGTTGCTGGTCCTGGAAATAACATGTAGGGCTACAGCTAATGATTATGATGATTTTTTAAAAATTAAATAATATTAAAAAAATAATATTAAAAATCTCCCTTGGATTAGTATTAATGTAATGACTAATCAGTTATTCTTAACATCATATTATTATTGCTAACTGAGAGACAATTTACCCGATACAAATTTTAAAAAGGTCTCATTATTGCTTCAGTATGGAATTCATTCATCTAATCATCCTTATCCAATTTCTACATCACAGCTACATCATTACATTACTCACATAATAATAGAGCCTATTAGTCAGATGTCTGCTGAGAAAAATACTGGACACAATTATAACTGATTGCGGTGACACACAGATTAATTTATTCACTTTACATCAGCGCAACCCTTTGAAGGCAAATAACTGAAACTGCTGAAATACTCCAACAGCTGCCTGTCCTGTAGTCATTTTCTCACTCGTTATTAAAGTAACAAGAGAAGAAATGCAGGAGAATAATGTACATTAAAATCAAATTCTACTCACTGATCACCAATTTTTGGAGAATAAAATGTAAACAATACAAAGCTACACTATCAAAGCTGACAAAGCACTTCGCTGTACTCCAAGTGCTTATTCAAAACCATTAAACTAGTTTGCAAATTCAAATTTGCAGTGCATACAGAAAACCACATCATTGGATCTCTGTTGATATCTACTTTAACACTTTTAAAAAATGTCGGCAAAGGGTTTTTTTGCTTAGTTTTTTCGTATTGGAGGAGATTTAGGATTTGAATTTTAGTTGTTCTTTTTGCAATGCAACTTTGTCATCATCACTGCCCTCCACTAGTCATGAAATGTTTCCTTAAAACTGATTTGGCCTTAGCGCAGTCCTCCTAGTACATCTTTTAGCTCCTTCCCACTTTTTAGTCCACTTTCTTTTGATTTGACAGCTGGTGGGTGGGGCTTCTGTGCCTGAAATAACCAGATTGGGGATACCCAATCTCTATGCCATCATACAGAAAGAAAATATCTGTGTATCTGCTGTATATTTTATTTTGTTCAAGCACTGCTTGCAAGTTGCACTGTGTTGGGCCCATATAATCAGCAAGTGAATGGAAAACACATACAGAGACTTCTTCATTGATTGAGATCAAATCTAGTATTAAGCATGGGTTTGGAGAGCATTTAGGGTTTAGCAATCTAATGCCTGTGCTCCTCGAGAACAATGAAGAACGAAACAGGGCCGCTCTGGGGGGCAGAAATCACAATCATGATTATTTTTTGTCAATAATCATTATGGTGATTTTTTTAATCCTATTTTCCATTACCTCAAATATCATCAAGAGCAACATACAGTCCATGTTGGCCTGCACCTTTCACTGTAGGATATCTGTTGGAGCAGATGGAGCTAACAAAAAGGTCCAAGTGGTAACGGACTTAAGTATAACCCTGCACAGTTGCCGTGGTGAGAGCAATGGGGAGTTGAAGAACAGCCAAGTGACTTCTCTGCCAGATTCCACCAAAAGTGGACCATCATACATGAGAGTTAATGACACCTCTTAGTTTCATGTATGGGAACATTATTACAAGTTATTGTTGACTCTTTCCACCATCTTGGCTCTACCTGAACCAAATCATGATTAAGTTCAGGTGCACTGTAGCAAAAATTGAATCCAAAAAAGTAATATTTTTATCCCAGTAATCTTGTTTTCCTTATCAGTGGAAGCAAAAATCCTAAATTAAATTAAAATCTGAATAATCATCCACCACTACAGCAAACTACCGATCCTGCCGAGTATCTGCTGTCACCTCAGATACTGCAGAAAGGCTTGATTGTGGACAATAAAGCCAAACAACATAAATCATCTTCCAGGTTGTTGACTTTATTTGAATTTCTCCAATGAATCCTGTTTTAGAGTAAACAGCAAACACCCTGAACTTGACTATAAGTAGGAACATGCTGTTAACTGTCTGTAAACAGCTGACGATGTTCCACAAAACGAAAAATCCACAGTGAGGTTTTCAGATACTTTCAGACTCTACAACAGACGCAGACAAACACAAATACAGGCGCCCAAAGAGTCAACAAAAAGCCCCCTCAACAAACATCCAGAGGCTTTCGGTTTATATTTAGTGTACATGTTTAGTCACCGGTGGGTGTGCATGTGTGAGTAGGGGGTTGGTGGCTGTCAATCAGCGTCAGCGGAGCGTGAAGATGGAGGAGGGGCGTTGCCTTGGGGAACGATGAAGAGATCCCCACTTTTCCTCTTTCGTTCCCTTGTTTCCTCAAATCTTTCCTTTCCCTGCCTCTATTTTTCTTTCTTGTCTTTCCTTCCTTGTACTGTTATTGATTTAATTTAAAATGAAAAATCTTTTAAATGACTTTTTTATGGATTTATTCCAATGCACTGATTCTAATTAATTTTCTATATTGTTACTCCATTTTAATATTCTTTTTTTTTTAAGAATTTAAATTCTAATCTTTACAAACACAGTGAACAAAAGTACATTTTTTGCAAAGAAATTAATGCATCAAGCTTGTTAAAGTATGGATCTGAATAACTTTACTACCTGTCTGAGCCAATCAATGTGTTAAAAAATAAAATAAAATAAATTTTCTGAATGAATTTATTCTGCTTTAACTCAGACCAGTTTACTTTAATCCATCTGTGCTTTCCTTTCCTCTTCTCCTGCCTGCAGACTGAATATTAATACACACACTCTCACACACACCCTGCAGCATACGTTTAGGGGTCAACACACCAGTGCTGGCTATAGACCTGCAGGGGATTATGGGTAGACTGCACAGTAGCTGTCAGCAATGTGAAGACCTCACTATCAAACAATCTCTCTGGAGTTTTATGTTTGTGAGATCGTCCTTCAAGCTTTATCCTGTTCCTGTAGTGTGTGTGTGTGTGTGTGTGTGTGTGTGTGTGTGTGTGTGTTTTAGCTGTGGAAAGACCACTGCTCTCTTATTTGCTGACCATCCAACTCTCGGGGCACAGAGAAATCAAATTTGTATTCCATCAATTTTTTGCAGTGCATTGTAACGAAATTATATGTTTTATGATTTTAATAAATGCATCTCCAAATTGTATATTTCATTTGTTTCCCAGCAGCATCTGCTTCAGTAAACCAGTGACATTTTCATGATTGCCTTTGTGCACCAAAAAACCCTTAAAATGGTAGTTGTGGTTACTAGTAGTGTTCACTTCTTTATTACTTTATCCAAAAAGTTTTCCCAGCAAATCGTCTGAAACAAAAGTCACATGTGTGGTCAAAGCTTACGCCTGACTGAGGATCCAACCACATGACTCACCTCGTGGATTGCTTAAGTGTTGGCAGCAAACAGTGGCAGCAATGGTTTCAAAATGTCCTTCCATTTTTTGGAAACAGTTAAACACATGATTGACAGTGTTCAATCATGAAACACCAATAAACACCAAGTCTGACCTTCAATCCTTTTTCTGCCACCTGTCTGAATCAGTGTCACAGAGCCAACAATCTAACCGAAAAGCCTGCACCTCTCTCTTTCCAGCCACCTCCTCCACCTAATCTGGAGAATACCGAGGTGTTCCCAAGCCAGCTGAGAGACATAATTACTCCTGTGTGAATGAGTCTGGCAGTTGGACATGCCCAAGCATCTCACCTAGGAGGTGTCCCGGTGGCTTCCTAGGCAAAGGCTGAACCACCTCAACTGGCTCCTTTCTAATCTGATCCCCATCACAATGACCGAGCTCCCCACCTTATCTCTGAGAGGTGACCACAGAAACCTTACACAGACAACGCAAACCGACAATGAGTCTGCCACATTGGTTCTATTGAATCTGGTCTAAAAACTAACAACGACACCTCTAAAAATAAACAACACAAAATGAGACCAAAGCAATACGTCTCCTGTTTACCTCCCACAGGTAAGGATTTGTTTTAAATACAGAAATGCCTCAGTTGTAGTACATGGACCTCCAGAATGAAACCATCACCACTGTTGTGGGTACAATGACCCTGTGGTCAACCTCTTAATCATCACCTCACCTTTTTACATGAAAAGAACTGAGGCTGGAAAGCCTTTTGTTCATTTTGTTCATATTGTGAAGTGATTCAGCAAGTATGTTCCCCTACTGTCTACAGAAAAGGTAATCACTACCACTTTTCAGTGCTCTCTTTGTACAAAGCAAGGAACTATTGTTGCTGTAATGTTGGTACCTTAAAATAGTTCACACCATTTAAAACGTAAGGGTTTGTGAAGAATGGGCTAATGTTCAAAAAACAGTGGCAAATTTTCACTCGGGCTGTATTCAGGTCAGTGAGCATTAAGGTTAGAAAATTATTGTGGTTGTGTCAAAGGAAATCTATTCCTGTGGACAGACTTTATAGACATACATCTCAAAACAACCCGACATCATCCTGTGCTTCATGCAAACAAGAGCCTTTTTCTTTCAGCTGCTAGTGGCTGTTGTTTTGTGGGTAGAGTCGTGTTTTGAAGTTTATATATTTTTTATTTAACCTTTATTTATACAGGTAGTCCCATTGAGACCCAATGTCTCATTTGGAAGAGAGACCTGTTCCAGACAAACATATTAAAGCGGCATATTAAAACATATTCAAATTAAAAAAAAAATTTTTTTTAATTAAATTGTCTAATGTACACAGACACAAAACTGGTGTTCAAAAAAACCAAAAGGCACTGCAGGATGAATCCAAACTAGAGTCTAAAATGGAAATAATTTGACACGGCAGGAACAGAAGAAGGAAAACCAAAGAAAAACTCAGGGTACAAAGGGCACAGACAGCCAAAGTAACAGAGACACAAGAAGAGGCAAGGCTAACTATATACCGAAGGCTGATTGGTAATGAAACACAGCTGGTAACGGTTGGGGAATTGCTAAAATGCTGAGGCAAAGACGGGAAGTAAAGCAGCAGGATGCATACAAGGAAATGGAATTGCCAGCACGCAAGTGAAGTGAAATCAAGGACACCAGCACAGAAACGAACCAGGAGAAAACATGGAAACTGAAGACGTGGTGAGAAGGCAAACACTAAGAAACAGAAGGGAAGTGGCCTTACAACATAAAAGTGACGAGCTGGAATGAAAACCCACTCCCACCAGAAAACTATTTCAGCCAAAACACCCAAAAACACCCAACGTCTTACTATCTTTTAATTGTTTTTGGGTCACAGGATGTCGTGATCAAAAGTTTAAAGAAAAGACTGATTCTGAATTCACTGCATTGGAAAAGCCACACCAGTTTCTGTCTTAACAGAACTATTTCTCATCGTTACCACAGAAAAAGCTTCCAGGATAAAGACGATATTCATGGTATTAGTGTGTCGGGGTAAACTTTCCCATTTGGACTGGTCTGATAACGTGTTTCTTATCTATTCTCCGGTATTGGACAATGGGGATGGGGTTGTCTTGTAATCAGGGTCATCTTACATTCAGACCAATACGGTACATGGAGCTGTATAGAACGCAGCCAGGCATTTACAACCAATCAGGATAAAGCCACCGAGTGTGGAGACTGGATGAGCTTATGGATGATGAAAAAGTGAAGAAGAGAAACTTGTAAATTCACCGGTCAGCAACAAAAGAGCTCAGCATCCCCGAAGAGTGCAGTTAACATGTTACGGTCCATATATCTGCTTTGACTCATACAACAGCATGTTGACTATAACCGGCTCTGCATATACATACAGAGTATAACAAAAGAAAAATCATGCATCTGCAGGATCCCCATTTATACTGTTAACTACAAAGAAAACAAAAGTGGCATGGCCAATTTCATGAATTAATCACCCTATATTGTGTTCTAAAGCCTGCAGCCTGTGAGCTGTGTCCATAGGAATGAGAGACAAACACCATGTGAAATCTGTTGTCTGCAGGGAGTCTGCAGAATGTTAAAGGTCTCCAGAGACTCCAGTGATAATGTACTGATGATGCCTCAGTGTAATGATAATGCTCTTGATGATAATAATGATGAAGGAATGTGACCTCTGCAACAAGGTACTCTGTTCAGCTAAAATGGAAATAATGTGAATTAAATGGCAGTGAATTGGTGAGTGACTTGGTTAAAGGAAGAAGAGAAAGAAGTTTGATTGCCGTGCGTTAGTCAATCAGAATCAGAGGAAGGGAAAAGACATTTTCATGTTTGAAGGAACACTTTCACAAGATAGGACGCGTAAATGGAAATGACTTTGACTTATTCAGGGGTGAGTTTTAAAAGTGTACACTTTGTATTTCCCCCATTTGGACCACTCTGTGTAACGAAAGACATAACTTCACACTGAGGCATCTCGCTCCTTTCTCTCAGTTAATAACATAATTTTAATTGTGTTTTAGGCACCAATTACCAGACAAGCATGGCAGTGACACTAATATGACATTAATAAGGTTTTTAATTAAGTATCACAGCTAAACTGGGCCATTCGGCTGTGCTGAAGGATTGTAGGGCTTTCGCCACACATTCTGCCACTGCTCCATGACATGTTCATTAACCCTGTCCTGCCTCTTGTGAGGACAAATGGTGTTTGCTCCTGACCAGGGGGCTTTGCTACAGTTGACAGTAAAAAAACAGAAACAGTGGAGCTAATGTTAATAGGTCCATGTTCTGAATGCATAATACATTTAATGTTACCTGAAGGTCAGCGAGTCTGACCATTTAAAATGCCACGAGGTCTAATTTTACTCCACCCCCCACCCCTCACTGCAGATATTGCATTTTCCACTGATTTTATTGACTTTAGAACTTTAAAGAAAGTTTGCTATGGCTATCAAAGGCTGTGAATTTCTCTTTCTTTGCTTGTGTCTGTAGCATCAAAGGCAAGACATTCAAACAGTGGATACAAGTCAAAAGATCCAATAAGAGCTTAAGAGCTTATTGATAAAGTTTTTTAACATATTAAAATCTAATAAAGCAATGCAGTCTGCTATCAGAGCACATCCCTGATGTCAGCATGTAAAACTATTAGCCTGTCCAGTCTGGAGCTTCTCCCAATGTTGCTTGGATCATGTCCAAAGCCACAGTAGATACATTAAGATGTGGACAGTGCAAATGACTTAGATGTGGCAGTAACACCAACAACTGTGACATTTATAGTAAGAATGATAAGTACAAACTGCTGATCATCATGAATTTTTCATAAACAGTTCAGTCATGACTGCTGTACTTAAAAGATTTCAATTTTATGGTTTTGTTCTCTTCTGGGACTTTTGTTTTTCCACAATGTGCCTATATGAAATGAGTAAAAGGCGCACAGCCAGAGGCTCGGAAAGAAGCAGCAAGACCCCCTGTACAGAGCAAAGCAAACATAGTGCATAAGTGAATACGGCATATAGCATGAAAAGAGGAGCTGAAGAGAAGGAGGGTTGCAAAGCAGTTTGCAAGCTTGCAGCAACTGCAGACAGGCTAAAGCAGCTTAAACAGCATGGCATGGCCAATGTGGGCTGGCACTGATTTCAGCTGATCTAGCAGGACTATAGCTGAGCTTGACTTTGTGAACTGCTTCACTTTATCCATCTCCCCAGCACTTCTTTAAAGAGTTAACAGCCATAGTAAAAGTTCAAGATGCAGCTCTTTGGTTAGGTAACTAGGTTTATCAATTATTAGTTGACATAACAGACTGTAGCTTTATTTTTGTGGCTTGGTTTAGTTGCAGAGGTGATGGTAGATTGGTGACTGTTTGTCTCCATCATGGTGATGCTGATGGAGGCGTTGCCTAACATCACCAACAATCCTACTTGGATAAGCAGTTAAGGGATGGATAGATGGATGGATAGATGGATGGATGGATCCACCTTCTCCTCATCTCACGTTCAAATGTAAAATTCATCCATCCATCCATTTTCTTCCGCCTGTTGTTGTTTCAGTGTTACGTCGAGTTTTATTCTTCCCAGTTATTATAAAATAGGATGATCTAGATGATCTACCGGGCTGCGAGAGTTGACGCTCGGGTGTGAAATTTATGGTTTTCAGGGTTTTTATCGGTTTTAATCATTATTATTTTAATCGTTTTTATCGTTAACTCAGTTTCCCTGGGTCTTTTCCCGTGTGTTATGAATAAATCTTTTTTTGGTACCGGTACTGGTTTTATTTTGTTGTATTTATCGCCGACACCGGTCCGTGAAAATATTGTCGGACATAAACGTGGCGCAAAAAAGCTTGGGGACCGCTGATCTAGACTTCAGATATTCCAAAAAATTATTACCAAACAAACATTTGTCCCTAATGTACATGAAATGTCCTCCTTCCTATACTGTGTTACAGTTAGTTTTGTATATGCACAATATTTCTTAATACATTTTTCTTTTTACATCAAGTACCTAAAAATGGTTTTTCACACCTTTAGGCTTAGTTTTTTAACATACAAGGTTCCACTGAACTGTTTCTCATGGCAAGTTCAAATGCAACCTCTGTGTTTTATTACTTTTTTCTTATTCTTAAATTTATGTTTGTTTGCCTTTTTAATTTTTTCTAAAAGAAAACAGATGAAAAGATTTCACATCATTTACCAAGCAAACCAAAAGGTTTGTCACTTAGCATTTTGGACCGGTCACAATGGATTTTCTGCTCTGAGATTCTTCATTCATTCTTTTATTCTCTTTGTGTTTATTTACACAAGTATGTGCGATGGATTATATTAACTAAGTCTGTGTGTCACCACTGCTGTTTTAAACAGAAAATAAGCACTGTGTGTGTGTGTGTGTGTGTGTGTGTGTGTGGGTTTGAGCTGTATTTAGGTCAGAAGCTGCCAGGAAATCTGTGTCTTCTGGTCCTGCAAAGCAAAGCCGTCTGGTTCCTGTGTGTTCAGGTCGTACTCGTTTGTCGGCCCACCAAGAAACAGGCTCATTAGGCTAATTAGTGAGATTAATGCAGAGGTGACCTGCATGACAGAGGGGCTCCGGGGCTGAACAGATGGGACGGTAACAACAGTTCAGCACCGAACACTAAACAAGACCAACACTGACACAGAGGCTTCGGCTCCACTTTGAGCTCATCGGTGAGTGAAACTGAAACTGCACAGTACATTAGACAGAGAACCACAACAGCAATGTGATGATATTCAGAGTGAAACACTGCTGACTTTAACTTAAGAGAAACCCGCTAACACACCAAATAGCATAATGACGAGCAGACCCTCCATGCAATGAATGTTTGGCTCAAATGTGGCTACATTTCCAGTTTCCAATATGGAGTTTAACTTCCCTGTGGCAAAGGAATGTTGAATTTGACTCAGAAGCAGTGAGGATGGAACTTTCACATCAGAATGGAAAAGAAGTAGACGTCATGGGATAATAGGACTTGCTGTACAAATTTAAAATTCTTGAAAAATTTTTTTTACAGAAAAATAGCTCCCACTAATTGCAGAAACAGTTTTAGCCTTAATGACTAGATGAACAAATTTTTACAAAATTTATTAGAACTCATTAACCAAAGACTCTCAATTCTGAAAGTATTCAAATCTTTTATTTGGTACTTTGCTGAAGGCCCTTTGGCTAGACAATACAAGGGCAGTCAGACACTTATCCTGAGGCATCTAAAGCGTTGTGTTTACCGTCAAATTGAAAGGTAAGGCCTTTTTTTTACTCTAGTCTTAGTATGCTGAAATTCATAACAAGCTTTCTTTACACTCCATTCCTCCTTTCCTGCTGCTGAGATACAACCCCACATCATGATGCTACCACCAACATGTTTTACTGTGTTGGGTGATGAACAGTAAATGTTACTGAACAACCACAGTGGTTTCAGAGACCTTTTGGGACTTTGTTCCATCAGCCATGCAGACAAATTCACATATGCTCTCCAGCCCTGAATTCTCAGGATCAGATATAACCCAGTCTGCAATCTGTCAGGTCCCCTGATGTCTGATTGTTTCTTGTGCAGCTAACAGTCAGGTGTATTTTAGGAGAGTGTGCTGGCTTCTTCACACTGTACAGGTAGCTACCTCACCTAAATCACACAAAGGAAGTAGTTTCCTTTGATGTGTTGATACTAATGGAAATACCTGTCACGTGTCCCGTTTTTCCCTTTCTTTTAAAGGACAACTGTGAAAAATACACGACTTTATATCGTTACTCAGACACTAAAAGACACGACAACAAGAAAACTTGTGTTGGCAGAAGTCTGCAGTTTTTTTGGACTTTGACTGGATTCCACCTGTGATAAACTTGAAGCACTGACTGGATGTACAGTAGCGTAGAAGGTTACAAACTTGTCTATATATGGTCAGAGTCTAAACACATCTAAAGGTTTGTTAATAGATGCTCATGAGCACAATTTGTTGGCTCTGAAGGTTTTTTCTACCCCTTTTTGTTTGTTTATGTAGGGAGATTCAAACTGACGCATAATTAATTAATTTCCTCTGTAATCTCCCCAAGGAAGCCAACCACTGCTGGTAAAGACATTTTTATCTCTGTGCTACCTTAAAAAACAAAATCGTCCCCCACCGAACCTTCCAAAATAAAACACTGATGCCCACAGCACATCTGCATCACACTGTGCTGTGAAATTCCCAACCCTAGGATCCTGGAAACTGAAACACATCATGGGGTAAATGGTTAAAAATGTAAACATACTGCTAATTTATCCATATAGGAAAGCGACCTGAGAGATTTAGCAGCCCTGCCACAGTAGCCCTACAGCGCAGTCGTTCCTGTTTCTGAGCCCTGGGGAAGAAAACTCTCACGCATACAAACGCGATTCATTTCTAATGATAGATGTTGGAACGACATGACAAGGACACGGTGATTCAGAGGAGGAAACAAAAGTGCAAATAACTCGATGATGCTTGTTTGTTACTGAGAGTAGAGGAGGCATGCTGTACATAGCTCACTGAGTCCTGTAATTACAGCCGCATCCCATCAAAGTCATCCCTCGGTGAGAAAAGTGCTCAAGGTCGTTTCTGTGGATATTATGAATCTTTTACTTTAATACTTCTTACTACAATTAATTTACCCATGTGTATATATTTTTTTTACTCAGAAGTACCCGTCATGCAATTCTGGTTCCTTAACAACTTCCATAAAGCAAGTTAAGCTGAAGAGGTCATCCTCATGAGAAAGCTACCAGCTGTTAATTGTTAATTAGATTTGTTATAATATTAAGACATAAAACAGACATTACTGTGAAAGTATAGATGAAATTCAAACTCTTTCCCAAATAGTAAAGTTCCTTTAAAAAAAAATATTTTTTTTTGGTCTGGTAATGATGTAAAAGTAACATCACACAACCAAACAGTTGTGGTGAGCAGATATCAGATGACCTCAGCTTCCACCCCGACCCCACCCGATCCACATACCACTGGACCCATAAGGCCCCTAAGGTGGTGGGCCCTTAAGAGGGCAGGTTCTAACTGTGCCTGGTATCTGTTGGTATGTTTTTATTGTTTTAATAGGTGACCAAAAGTCACACCAACCCTGACCCTTTACCCCATTTCCTTGGGAGTCTCTTTCCTAGACAACACAGCTTTTTGGATCACTCAGGCATGCAAAAATCTCCACAACAATATAGCTGCAATTCATAAATGGCTCTGACAAAGATGCTCCCTAGGTGAGGTATTTCAGGCATGTCCAGTCAGGGGCAGACCCAGGACATGCTGGAGAGACGTAAACATCGTGCTGGATAGAGGGCTTTTCACTCTTTTATTGTACACTGTCGTCTCTTCAGTGAGTTTTTGCTTGTGGGATGGTACCTACATCCAACCAGTTCTGGAAACTAAACCTTTTTGGTGGAAACACATGAGCACAGGGCCTCAAATGAGTTCTTTCACTTTTGATACTTCACACTGATCCAAACTCCTTCTCTGAAGAGTAACACTTGCAGCCTTTCACTTAAAGTACAAAAATCAGATGTGAACTTGTGTTATTGTTCTTGAACGTACCTCAGCAGGTTCAGAGAGGTATGTATTATTAAGCCTTGCTGGGTCTGACTTCGCAGCTCCCTACAAACTTGCCTCGGAATAAGAATGCCAACAAAAATCACTGTCACATCACTGATCAGACACCAGCTTCCTTCAAAAAACTGCTGAGATCTAAATATGTGAACCACTTCCTCCTGGTCCACTTGTCAACTTCAATTTTCTTAAATTATTATATTTTTAAATCCCTCATGGCCTTGTTCAGTCTCTGCAGCACATGTTCTGCCTGTCTTCCTGGGTTGTATTTTTTTGATAGGCTTAAGTGAAAACCTTGCAGCAGCAGCAGGTTCATCAACTCTCAGTTTGACTCCACCTGTCTCAGCGTCCAATAACATGTCAGACGGGCACCGGCAGGTTGTTAATGACGAGGTCTGGCTGATTCAGGAGGATGACGGTCGACTGCTTTTAGCATTAATATCTTTTATGACGTGTACACGGCCTTCAGACTGACACACAAAGCCTTCAGACACTAGACTGCAGACATGCTTTCCACTGATAGGTGATACATCTGACAGCCAGAGCATCTGTTGCAGGACTCCTGCAAGTTCTCTGATGTCTAAGTTATGATAGGCAGCAACCCTAACCCCTAATCTCAGCCCTAGTTAATCCCCCAGTATTTAAATTTCACAATTAAATTGATCTCCCAAGTTGTGACAATTCAGAAAAAAGGTTAAATAAACCTTCTTACTGAAAGAATAAAAAATTACTCACATTTATTTTCAAAAAGGAAAGTCAATTCTTGTTTTCACCTATGACCTTAAACCTCTGATTATTACCTCAGTGATTTATTTAAGGTTAGGCTTATGTTCACGTCTGCCCATTTGACATATCTAAATAGAAATCAGAAGAACTGTAAGGCTAAAATCTTTACCCTTTGGTTAGGTTTAACCCCTGACCTTTTAGCCCAAACCCTTTACCCCTAATTCAGTTGTTTTAAACATTCTTGTTTCTGAATGTTTGTTTAGAATGTGGCTGAAATTTTACCCTATCCATAACTCAAAGTGGGTTGTTGGTGATCTGGTGGACATTAAAAGGTTAGGCTTGTTGTGCTGCTACAGAATGAATTTGGCATCAACAGATGGTCCCCAAATGACCTAAACCTTTTCCCTGCACATATTTTTTCCTTGTGATGAGAGATGCAAATAAAATCAGGATCCTGCTAAAGACAAAGCTATCAGAACTGACAGCCAACACGGATCAACAGCTGGCTGCATGGATCTCTGCTGCTGGGCAGATGATTATTTAAAGCAGCTGAGTGTCACAGGAAGTGTGATTTAGCGAGCCAACAGCGAGGAGTTGAGGCTGTGAGCGTTCAGATCAATTTAATCTGCAAATAAATCCCCCGTTTTAAAAAAAGCAGTGAGGAAGGAGAAGAAGAAGAAAAAGAAAAAGAAGAAGAAGGAGAAGATGTGCTATGACAGGATTTCAAGAGCAGCGAGATGTTAAATCAGGACAGAAGTTCCTGCTTCAGGGACAAACAAACCATCAGACCATCTTCCCATCAGTTGTGCTGAATGAAAGCACACATCTTTCCACTTGACATCAGTGCGTACCAGAACTGGTCACACCCAGTAATTACACAAAAACTATGAAGTGGCTTGTTAACCCACTACTATTCTGATTCTACACTCATTTTAATTTCTCAGTTATTAATGGATCTAGAGGTAGAACCAGCTGAGCTTCCAGCAGGTCCTTGGTTTCATTTCACTGTAGTATTCTATCAAAATCTACTCAAACTCGAAATCTGCTCTGCTTGAAACCAGCTCAACAACTGAATCATCTTTGGTTTTATTTAAGGGATCTTCTAATAGTATTAAGGAGGATTCACTGGCAGCTTTTATGGATAGGAGGGACTTCATGTGGATCTATGAGTGTTTGGAAGCTCAAAAGGTGAGTACAAGCCAGTCATAAAAATGTGGTATTGTGTCGATTGGTTGTATTGATACATGTACATGATATAAAATACGGTCTTAAAATGGCTCATTGAGTGTAAGGGTGTAGTTGGCAGATTTAAAGGACGTCTAACCAATATATTTACACACAAAGCTTGAATTTTCAAGTGAACTGATAAAATGCTAAAGAGGGAACGATTGTCTAGTGGGGAAAAAACTTACTGATTTGCTTTAAACCAAGTCATATCTGCTCTAATTATTACTGGTGAGGAATGGCAAATACCTCACCTCCGGACTGGATTAAAACTCACTGACTGGGTCAGGTGAAATCAACTAGCCCCCAAAGATGAGTAAATCCCTTCCAGATGGGTCTTAAGATAACAGTTTAACAAATCTTTCCGTTGTATAAATAGCTATTCCCCATCCCAAATTTCCGCATCTCAACAGGAGCACTCTGATATACATATTCACTGTAATGAATCCAAATATGCAATTTTCAGTGCTACTTCTATTACTTAGTAAATTTACACTACTTAGAGACACAAAGGGAAGGAAATCCTTGAATAAATATCCTTCTCTAATACACACGTAGCTATGTTGGTGCTCGAGTGGCAAATTAAAGTGCAACTCTGCACAGCGTCAAACAATCAAGCCAATTATCCCAGCAGGTATTTTATGAGAAAAAATAAGTGGGGAGGGAACATAAAGCTTTCCCCTGAAGGTTTACTGCCTTGTAGCTGCTTCCCCTGAAAACCAGCTTCTCTGCCTGCTCGAGTCACTTGTTCGATGATGACACCGCCACCAGAGATGATGATGATAACACAGAGAAGAAGAAATTGCACAAAGATGGTGCAACTGCATGGTGGAGAAAACTGTTCGAACATAAAAATACTCCTTTAGTTTAACTCTACACTCTTATTTGATTTTTTTCAGAAAGTAAAAAGAGAAGATAAATAAAACTCATGTCTCTGGGTTAATATTCTGTTCTTCTAGAGTCAAAAAAATCCCTTTAAAAGATCCGCACCAACACTGTATTCCCCCAACAAGAGGGCTGTGTGTGGATATCTTATTCCTCTGAGCCATAGAGCTTCAATGTTGGAGAAGAACTGTTCAAAAGACATCAGTGAGCCAATATGATGCACTCGATGACATGTTGTGTCATTTCCATGAATTCAGCCCCTTATACACCATCCTGCTGTCCCAAATACTCACCACCAAACTAAAGTTACAATCATCCACGGCTGAAAGGTGTTCTCCGACAAAGCAGCTATTTCCTCTTTTTGAAAAACTGCAGAATTGTAGGTTTACATATGATATAACCAGCCTTAACCCATAAAGATAGAGCTGTAGGCAAGGAAAAAGTGGAGAGAGCTCTGAATTTAAAGTGTAAATTTACAAGTAGCCACAGCTCTAAAGCTTAGATATAAAGGACAATTTAGTATGGCTCCGTTCTGGGAAATCTCCTTCGACATGTACACATGGCGAACCAAAAGGTTGGAGGGCAGAAGCTGGATTACCTTACAGAACACAATAGGCATGAATGATAATTAAGCATGAAACTTAAAGCTGAGGTAGGGGTGGGTTGCAAAGTGGCTCGCAGTTTAGCAAAATTAAGTTTCAAGCAATCTCATTAGAAACTGGATGTATAGACATTTATGAGCTAAACTATCAGCTGATGTAGGCTAAGCCTGACTTCGTGGCCTGTCTGAACTAACACTATAATCAATTCAATTCATCTCCCCACTGGTTATATTCAGTTATATTGACAGCAATGCCCTTATGAATTCTGCTTATAGGTCAGATTCTTTATTAATTCCCTTATTGATTCCTCATCAATTTTCAGTGTGTAGGGGGAGAAGTATGCCTACACAGATTTTCAAGATCAGTGCAGCAGTATTAATAGCTGTATGTTCAAAAACAGTGCAGAAAAGTGCACACATGCTAGTTTGGTGTGCAAACACACTAACACAATGAGTTTGATTATTTCCTGTTGTAAAACTGTCAGACAAGTGATTGTTTACTTTCTATGGACTGATCATCTGGAACGGACTCTAGTCCCTAGTAGCATCTCAGTTTGCACCACAGGGTTTAGTGAGAGAGGTCAGGTTTTGGTGTCACCATCATATACAGTAAATTCATGTTTTAATGCGCCGACTTTAGATGTGTTGCTGCCCCCATATTTGTTTTATTCTAACTGGAAATAATGAGAGAAAAGCTGCTGCAACTCTGTAGAGACTGTTGTTATATGAATTGGAACTAACTGCACACTCATCCAGTAGCATCATTTTTCCCATGGCTAATTGCAAGGTAGCCATAGCCTAGAGCTACTCTGCTTTTGTTCTCTATTTTATTCTAAATGGGACCATAATTTACAAAATAAATCTCTTGTATAAAATAAGATGTGAAACCCACATTTAAAATCAGAATTCAAAAGGAAAGTGTGTACTGAAGTCTCAAACCAACTGAGCAATAGCGTCATTCAGACAGCTTTTTAAAACCAATGGCCCACTGCTGGTCATAACAGAGAATCCAAGTTTAATGGACTTCCACATTAAGCAAGATTTCTGCTCCAGTGCGGGTTGCATGTTCGTGTCCACTATGGTCCATCTTTGTGCAAAGAGGCGTTTCATCAGACGGAGGCAGTGTACAAAGTATGTGGTACAACTTGCCGGTAAGACATTTTTGCTTGTGGTCCATCAGCCGCAGAGAAGAGTGAAGTTATAACTTGAACTTTGAAGTTTTTCGTGGCTGGCTTGTTCCCAGTGAACACCGCTTTTACTTCCTTCTCTAGTCAGGCCCACTTGTCAACCAATAAGCCATGACGCTTAAGTCTGCACAGGAGCACATCTGGTGTGGGTGGCGCCCCCCCCCTCCACACACACACACACACACACACACACACACACACACACACAC
>VUQG01001609.1:1258-16401 GCA_015106755.1 Etia nguti | reverse complement strand
GAGTTATTTGGGCATAACAAGGGGCGTTATGCATGGAGGAAAAAGAACACAGCATTCCAAGAAAAACACCTGCTACCTACAGTAAAATATGGTGGTGGTTCCATCATGCTGTGGGGCTGTGTGGCCAGTGCAGGGACTGGGAATCTTGTCAAAGTTGAGGGACACATGGATTCCACTCAGTATCAGCAGATTCTGGAGACCAATGTCCAGGAATCAGTGACAAAGCTGAAGCTGCGCCGGGGCTGCATCTTTCAACAAGACAACGACCCGAAACACTGCTCAAAATACACTAAGGCATTCATGCAGAGGAACAAGTACAACGTTCTGGAATGGCCATCTCAGTCCCCAGACCTGAATATTATTGAAAACCTGTGGTGTGAGTTAAAGAGAGCTGTCCATGCTCGGAAGCCATCACACCTGAATGAACTAGAGATGTTTTGTAAAGAGGAATGGTCCAAAATACCTTCAATCACAATCCAGACTCTCATTGGAAGCTACAGGAAGCGTTTAGAGGCTGTAATTTCTGCAAAAGGAGGATCTACTAAATATTGATGTAATTTTTCTGTTGGGGTGCCCAAATTTATGCACCTGCCTAATTTAATTTAAGTAACTATTGCACACTTTCTGTAAATCCTATAAACTTCATTTCACTTCTCAAATATCATTGTGTTCATCTGCTATATGATATATTTAAATGAAATTGCTGATGCAAACAACCAATGATTTATAAAGGAAAATAGTGAAAATTATCAGGGGTGCCTAAACTTTTGCATCCCACTGTATATATATGTATGTGTGTGTGTGTATATATATATATATATATATATATATAATTAATGTATACTTTATTGATCCCCGTGGGGAAATTCCTCTCTGCATTTAACCCATTCACTCAGTGAAGCAGTGGGCTGCCATTGGGCGCCCGGGGAGCAGTGTGTAGGGACGGTACCTTCCTCAGGGGTACCTCAGGGTAGCCGTTCAGGGGAATCGAACCCCTGACCTTCCGAACACTTTACCTACTGAGCTATCCCTGCCCCCAAACATATATATATATACACACATATATATACATGTGTGTATATATATATATATATATATATATATGTGTAATTGTGTGTATGTATGTTGTGTGTGTGTGTGTATATATATATATATATATCTACAAAGTATACTGTTTACATATTTTCACATACCTATTTTTAACCAATGAGAGGATATCCAACTGACAATATTAATAGTCTCCACAGCCTAACTGAGCACCCACAAAAGGGCACGCTTTACTATCTGGATGTAACACACAGCCCAAACAAACCTGCTCAGGTATGAAACAGGGTGCACTTTGCATTCTGTTTGGGCTGATGACTTTATGGTTGGCATGGTGACAGAGGTGTGATGTTGACACAGACAAGTAAGCAACTTCAGTCATGCCTTGCCTTGTTAGATGATACATCACGGCCTCGTTGCTAGATTTTGCCTGGAGATGGTTTTGCAAGGATAGATCGTATTTTCCGCGAAATCCCGGGCATGTTGCGATCAGATAAGCCAGTAGCAGACATCACTGCTGGTAATTTAAAAATTCCCCGAGTCCGAGCCCCAGACTATTGTGTCACTTAAAAAGAAAAGGCTCAAACATATTAACAAGCCAGATGATCATGCCGTTTATCAACACATTACAGTTGCACAGTGTCAGGTAGAGGAGTGTGTCTAGCTGTCAGCTGTCATCATCTTCAGGTACAGTCAAAGAAAGAGACTGATTTTATAAACCACCACGTGCAGAAAAACAGCCACACAAACAAGTTGAATTCAGTTATTTAAGCTACAGTATGTTCATGCTTTACAACACTTTTTAAGACCTCTTGCTCGGCGTTGTGTAGCAGATCAGGGGCTTCAGTTCAGTCAGCTTTAGTTTAATCTGACTCTCTTCTTACAACTACCAAAACTACTATGAATTAATGTATAATTAATTTTCCTGCAGATGAATATTTTTCTTTCATTGTGCTACACCATAGGGTTAAGTAGAGGCCAGTAAGAACGATGCTTTACCCATCCGTCGTTACTCAACAGTTCATAATCTTTTGGCATGAACAGACCTGTAGTTTTTTGGAAGCAGTGTTTCAGCATTGCCCCTTATGGGAAATGAAAGAAATGGATTATGAGATAAGGAAGACTGATTAGAGTGCAGTCTGAACCTCTAAAATCTTTAAAGATGATGCTTGGTATTCATATTCATTTAAGTATCATAGTTTCTCCTAATTATGACATTGGTTCTCCAGGTGTCACCTAACAATAAAACATGCTGCAGATAGAGTTCAGGTTAATGTGTCAACATTGTTTCCTCTTTATTTTTGTCCTTTGCATATAGTCTACAGGAAATTAGTCTTTAAGAGAGCCATGAAAGGATGTCTGCAAGCACTGTTATCAGTTATTTAGTCTAGACAGGCCCTCTCTAGTCACTTCATGAGCCCTTCATGACAGCTAAGCACAACTGACTGAATCCCTCCCGACAAAATATATTATATTTAGTTTGTGTATCTTTTAAATTTTAAGTCACATTACCATGTGAAACATGTGGACCATGCAGCAGCAGCGGAACAAGATGCCATCATTGTTTCATTAAGCATGCACATTCTCTCTCTCTTTTTACCTTAAGCTCTTTTTTTTACTCTCTTACACAGAAACAGGAAAATGAGAGTGCATATTTAACTCCTGTGGTTTTATGAGTTTTGCTTAAAACCAGCATGACTCACACCTCACATTCCACCTCCACTTTTCTCAGTGTCAGCTCTCCTGCTTCTCCTGTAATTCTGCTTCTGTTACGCTGTCTTTTCCACCTTTTCCAGCCCACCTTCGACCTCTTTCGCCTTTTTTACCATCTCCTCCTTTTGGCTCAGAGCAAGTTGGCGGCCTTCACATCGCAGAAATCCGCTCGTTACTTTAGCACATGCTTCCATATGTTTGCGGTTGTATGTTTTAACAGGGTGAGAACATAGTGTGGAAAAGTACATGTGCAGTGTGGCTGCTAAGCTGGCAGAATTAAGTGCATTTATTCAAATTGAGATGGCTGAGACCAAAGGAGCCCTCAGTGGGCCTCAGCCAGTGTCTTGGTTACCAAGTCAATATTGACCATGTTCGACGTGGTCACTGGCTATTATTAGGAGAAAGTGGAGCCATATAAGGTTATACGATTTGGTTTACTTTCAGTCTGGCTGGCTTTTATATCATAATATCAATTATAGGTCCCTGCTGCCAAATATGCAACTCTTAGCTACTACTAGTGTTTGCGTGCGTGTGTGTGCGTGTGTGTGTGTGTTTACACAGTGTGCAGCTGCCATGAGCTACAGCTTACCAAGGAACAGAGGGAGAGAGAGAGAGTGAGGGAGAGAGAAGACAGATAGAATTAAAGAAGAATGGAAAAAGCCGAGCAGAGTTACTGCAGCGCTGCACTCCTCATGGTCAAAGCTAGCCTACGAAGATCAGATCGCGTTATATCCCGGCAGTGAAACGTATCTGAGCTAAAACCTGTTGATTCAGCTGCAACAGAGCAGATATTTATGTCATCCCACATGAAGAAATAGGCATTGTGATTCTAGTGATGCTAATATCCTCTGCAGTTCACGGTGACCTTCAGTAGAGTATCAGTGCTTGACTGCTGTCGGGCCGTCGTCCATCTAGTGGCTGCTTTAATTCCTTCTAGCTGCTCGGGTGGATGTGGACACTTTTTTTCTGAGGTAGAGTATTGCCTGATCTCTTTGCACTTCTGTCTCATTTGACTTTTCTAAGTGTTGTGGTGTCAGGGTTTGAAGAACTTTTTTCATTTAGCATACAATCAGCTGTTAGAGGAGCCTTTCTTTGTACACCTTTGACCAGGGTTGTTCTTCTGGCATCCCTCTTTGATGCTCTTTGACGTTTTTGTCTTCATGAGTTTCAGTCTGAAGTCTTATTGCCATTGTGTATTTTTACTCTGTTATTTAAACCGTTTTTTTTTTTTAGAAAACTTGGCTCGTTCACAAAAGCATAAATATGCTGTGACAGCAGTGACTTCTTTTTGGTGGAGGATTTAAATATGGACTATAGACTTCGCTCAGCAAAGTCTCACACTCATCAAGTTATCATGATGCTATATGTATGTTAGTATCCTGATAATCTTCAGTCGTGGTCATACCGGCAGACCTCAGGTGAGAACTAGAGTACGTGAGATTAAGAGCAGGGTGTTGCTCGAAACCCTAAGACTATGTAGTCCGCAGGGCCTGGGTAAATAAACTGAGGAGGCCTTGTTATTCCAGGTGGTGCAGGGTAGGAGACGGTCTGTGTCGATGTTGCCAGGTGTTGATTGTATTGCTGTTGCATGTACGTGATGTCATTTACTGTTGAATCCTAAGCAAGACTGGCAGATTCATTTGATGACTGCTTACATTAAAAAAAAACACACACATTAAATATAAAGGCAGAGAAAGACAGGGAATTCAATCCACAGGCACTCATGAACAGTCAGGTTGTTTTGTTTTGTTTTTAGCACAATGATTGTGTGTTGTATCCTTATTTGTTCATGCTGGGATTACTACTGTTTGTTAGCATGAAGTAAAAGGTACTGCAGAAAAACTGGTGCTCAAGGATTTAACTTTATCTGAGATCTTTAGCTGAGTAAAGTAAGGACTGCGTCTACTGTAAGTTTAGAGAATTATCATTAATAATAGGTTTTAAACCTTAATAATCAAGCTGCTGACTGTTGGTTCACACAAGTCAATCTTTACGCCATGTTTGAGTGTGTCCGAGGGATCTTGATTGTGATAGAAAGCAGAGCAGACTGGAGACTGACTCGGACAGGTGCAAGGACACGCAAACAATGGGCAGGAGACAGCAGAACAGGAGCAGCATAACGATGCTGCTAGAAATAGCTCCTACCCTTGTTGAGGCAAGGCGAGCAGAAAGAGCGTGTGGCAGTGTGGAGAGTGTGCTGTGCTGGATTGTTCAATAGAAGTTCAGTTTTCTTTTTTGTAAAAAAAAAAATAAAAAGACAAAACCATCTGCTCTTCCTCTGGGATTCGAGGCTTGGCTTCATTTAACTGCAGCTTTCCCAGGAAACGGGTCAGTAATTTTATCGCTTAAATTCAATGTGGTATCTTTGGCTACACTAGACCTAAAAATGTTGGGTTTGGGGCGTGGGATGTTGCTTAAACTGTAAGTGATTCAATCCATTCTTAAGCAATGCGAGCCAATGATTAAGTGCTTTAGCGAGCTGGCACAGTTGGCCAGCAAAGAATTGACAAAGACAGTGAAAATTGAGAGACGGTGGTGATTTTTATTAGGCAAAAGGTCTAATAAATACAATGGATTTGTTGTGTTAGTGTAGCTGGCCCGATGAGAGTGATTTATGTGGGATAAACTGTGTGGGTAAAAAGAAGCAGCAGTAGGGCATTTCATAACAAAATGATATTTGATTTTACTCTCACCTAAGTAGTTTGTGTTTGGAGAGTCTGTACGGTGTGCGAAGAGTGCTTGAATTTTAGTGGGTACACAGCTCAGTTTAATAAAACTAATACTGAGGACAGTGTGTTCCTTTTAAATGGGGTTCACAGCGAGTTTTTGTATTTACAGGAGGAGGCAGAAAACCACTTAAGCCGGCAGCATGCTTGTAAAGAATCGCCAGTGGGGAAAGACCCTAAAAAGTGGGAATTGTGTGTCAGTCTAAGAGCATGCATTTATATGAGTGGAGATAAAATTTCTACACTGATGCAAAAGCCTTTTTTTCTGCAGCAGTGGGAGTAACTGTTTCATTTACGTGCCTCTGGATGCTGCATGTGGATGGACATCATCATTATTCACAGTTAAATACCAGGGACCTCTGTAACACAGGACTGCATTCTGATAAACAGGCTAAAGTGTTTGTTATCATGTTTGTGACAGAGTCACCCCTGCCTATTTACACATGTGCTTATGCATCATTGAGTATGAGTGTATGCAAGTGGCCTGTACGTGTTAAGTCATGCTGTTTGTTTTTCTTTCTTTTAGCACAATATTAGAGGAAGAGAAGGTCCAGCAGAAGGAGAGGAACAGGATGGAGATGAGGAGACAGGTCACTGTTTCTTGGGATTCTGGAGGGTCTGATGAGGCACCACCAAAAGTAAGACACTACCACACCACATGTGTTTGTGTCTCTGTGCGTTGGTGTTCGTACGAGTGCACAGTGGTGTTTTCTGTGCTGTTTGCAGTGTGACACCCTGATCATTGCAAACACTGAGTGCTTTATAGCAACAATTACAGACCTTTGGCATTCTTTCTTGTGGATTTGTGATAGGTTTGTTTCCAACTTGTTGTATTACCCAAATATCTAACTGGCCAGTTTATGTTAACACGTTTCACATGATGACTTGTCAGTTTGCACCCTTGTGATGCAGTCAGACGAGTCATAGCAGAAGTCAAAACAAAGAGATGAGAAAGGATTTGAGCTCTTTAATCCAGACTTTTCAAGGAGTGCCGTGTGTGTCTGTGTGTGTGTGTGACAACCTCCCTCCTCGTAAAAATGCTAACATTAAAAAGCAAGGAATGAATTAACTTGATTTAGTCTTTGACGTTTCAGTTTTCTTTCTACATTCAAAACGCCGTTTGTATTTCAGTGATGCCAGAGTTTCCTATTATGCTTTTTCACTATGATGATGATTGTGATGACTTTGCAAACGCCTGACCACAACCAAACCCTGTTACACAAGACAAGAGCAAGAAGAAGAGAAGACTTTTTACTTTCTTCTTTTCCTTCTACTTTGTCTTCATCAACTGTGAAAACCAGACTTGTCTCTTATTTGTTCTTACAAATGCACGATTCTTTATAAACTGTTCTGTTTGCAAATCCATAAACCCAGCCCCCGCCTCAACTGCTACCATTACTCCTCACAGCTTGTTGCCCCAGCTGCTGGTTGCTTTACCTTCACTTACAGCCTTATGCTACCCTGCTGTTAGCATCTGATTTAACTGCTTCCTTCGGCTGCAATGAAAGTCAGATGTCTAGAGCAGAAGTTAATGAGATTGAGATATGTTTTTTTTAAAGGGTTAGGGTCAGGCTAGTTTTGTTTGCCAGTAAACAGCCTGTTCATCGGCGGCATAATGAATTAAAGCTGTTGGTTTGGAAATCTTGATGCATGCTCAATCATTCAGGTAAGGAAATCCCCAAAAGTTGATTCTCATCATCTGGACGTAGTGAAGTGAACAAGTCAGTTGGATGAGCAATAAAATGATTCCTTAGACTACGATGACCGGGATGACAGAAACTTTACAGACATGAGCAATAAAATGTTTCTCCTACTGAAAACGCTACGTCCAGATGAACAGAATCAACTTTTTAGGATTGGTTTGGGTACAGTCTGTAAGCTTATTTGCTGCATGGCTTGGGATACAGTTGTGTACATCTCTGTCTATACTGTATCTCCTCCCGGCTGTCACACTGTGACACTTGTATTTCCACATGTCCCTCCTCCACCTTTGTGTTTCTGTTTGCAGCCCAGCCGCCGTCCCTCCCTGCAGCCCACCTTCAGTATGGATTGTGTTTCTGCTCCTTCTCATCCTCACTGCAATCAAAAGCAGTGCTTTGCCTCACAGCTTTCCCTCTGCACTGGGAACCCTCATCGTCACCTACCCACTCATCCACTCAACTTATCATCTCTAAAATGTCTGCAGCACTTTTCCTCTTCTCCCAGCCCTCAGCCTCAATCACCCCCTCAAAACAGCACTTATTACAGCAGCTCTTTGTCTCCCCGCAACCCAAAGTTAAATCGTGAATTCAAATCTTACTCCTCCCTGTTGGTTCAGGATCAAACTAATGTCTTTTTTCCATTCTACGCACATTTGGACAGCCTGTGTAGCAGCAGCTGCCCACAAAAGACAAATCCCCTTACTAAAGGCCACCTGCTCCCTTCCTCCCATCCAAAGTCAAACAACACCCACTTCCATCCCCCGCATTTCTCTCCTCTCCTTTCACAGTCCAGTCCAAACTTTAACTCTCTGCCCTTCAGCACATCAAATGTTTGTCCCCACACCCTCCATAGCATCCAGCCCGAGTCAAATTTTGATCTTAAGACCCTGCAGTTGCACAGAAACAGCAGCTCTCACACCCACCGTCAGACTAATCGCAGTACTCCACTCCAACTGCACTCTGACGCCCAGACCTGCCATCCTGCTGTGCAGTCATGTGAGAAGTCCCCGCTCCTCCCTCCTGCCCCACACACAGTAGCGTCTGCCTGTAATCTGTCCTCTACCCACCTTCACCCATCCAGCCAAATGTATAACCTCCCCATAACTACCCATGTACCTTTTTCCATCCTCTGCTCTGAAAGATCAATGTCGACATCATTGAAGGCAGGTGGTGTGCTGCTAAACTACACTAAAGCTTTTTCTACTAACAAGAACAAATGTCAGTGCATGTATTTAAAAAAACAAAAACGCTGCATGTCAGGTAGGGTCAGTTAACATTACAGGTCCATTCGCTCAACACGAGTAAATAGTTCATTTTTTTAAACATTATTTTATGTGAACATTGATTTTCACAGTCTAGATTCCATTTTCAATATAAAGTGGAATGAAAGTTGCAACATTTTTTAATACTCTCCACTGAGAAGTAAAACTCTAATCTTTACACCATTATCATAATTGTCGTGCGGGAGGGAGGTTTTTTTTCCCAGCAGGTTTATGCTAAGCCTGTTTGCATGCTTTGTTCTCACAGGACGGGCTGTTGAAATGTCCTCTGCACTCTACGATTGAATGCGGCCACATATATTTGTGTTTGCGTCTGTCGGGCATAGTTTTGACGTGTCCTGGGATTAATGCACCCTATTTCTGGCTTGTTCAGGAATGCCTTCAACGAATCCTTAATCCACTGAGCTAACACTGACTAATCGAACAAACATGACACTTCTGTGGAGTGCATGTTAAATCAAAAAACACAAATATCTGATCAGTTTCAGTGACATGAGCTCAGAACAATATTTAATAAATTATTTTAACACTACATGGAACCGAAGTCCAGAGGCAAATGTAACACAGTAACACACTGTGAATAAATACCCTCTAAGCATATGGGTCTGCTTATGCATTAAACTATATCACATTCCTTTATTGCATAATATTATTAAATCAGGTTGTCTCAATTGAGATCTTTTTCAAGAGAGATCTATGCACAAAAGATATTCAAAGTTTCTACTAATGTTTAGATGAACATGTGAAGACAGTAACTATAAATACCAGATGAGGGTAAAAGGTCTGTGTGTGCCAAATGTGTACACTCTGTCACCTTGAACTAGGTGGTGGGTGGCAGCCAGTAGTAGTAGTAGTATATACAAGCTCTAGGTAATCCTGTTTTCGGGGTAAAAGGTCAGTCTTCTTTCCGTGGGAGCACACAAACAACATTCACATATTTTCTGTCTTGACGTGTATGGCTTCTTGTAAAATAAATATATATGGCTACAATTTCTCTAAAGGGGAGAAATCAGCGAGGAACGGTAGTCCGGCTGCACACGAGATAAATTACCTTCTCCCATTGGCCTGTTTGGCTCTTTGCTGAAAAGTTAAATCCTCACCACAGCCAGAATCAGCTCCTGTTATCAGACATGATGATATGTCCTCCTGAGATCGAAGTGGGGAACTTTTGTTCATTAGGTTAATGTGTGAATCGCTACACTAAGAAAAGCTTTAATCACTCCTTTCTTATGGTGCTTTGCCATGGCGTCACACTTGTAACAATGCATGTCTCTGAAAATTATCGATTTGATTTAAAAATAAATAAATAAAAAAACTTCCACTTACTGTTTTTCCAAAATGTGCTGTGCAGAAATTGTATTTTTAAATGACATACTCTGTTCAAAGGTGCAGTAACTGGATTTCAGAACCTCTGAACCTTACATCAGCAGCATCTCAAACCAAAAAATCTTGCATTTCAACCACATCTATCCTCCTCCTCCTTCTGTGTTTCATTTAGATCAAAGAAAATAAAGAGAAGAGAAGCAAAAATGTTTTACAGGCTCTCATACGGAGCTGAAATGAAAAGAGTGCACATAAATTTGGTAAATAACACGAAAGGCGCACTAGCCGAACACTCCACTAAGAGTGTCTGATCTGTAGGTTTGTGGTAAATGTTACAGTTTTTGTAAATTTGCGTCTGTACAACCACCGCAGTGGATTTCAAATCAAGATGTGATTTTCAGTTTTAATTCAAGGGATTTAACAAAAGTATTCCTGTAAATGTTTATGACACATATTATAAATTGTGTCATTGTCCAAATACTCATGGGCCTGACTGTATCTCACTTCAGCACTTTCAAAGGGACTGGCTCACAAACACTAACATACACACATGGTTGTAAAAATCTACCAAAACAGATTTAGATTGCAACATGGTGGTGGCCCACTATGAGCTATTTGCTTTATTTGATCCTGCTTGAGTTGAAAATCTCATATAAATGCTAAGTGCTATACGCCGTAAATGCTAAAGGCAGTTTAAAAAATGAAGATAAATTGCTTATAGGCATATCAAGCACCATTTTACAGAACAAACCAAATCCGCATGCGCTTATTGCAGTTTTGTGTAGTAACAATTACCTCAAACACCATAAAAAGTTTATGGTGTTTATGATGGCCTGTCCTGCTCATGTACATACACATTTTTAACAGATTCAAAGCAACTCACTGAGCAAGGTCATAGAAACCTCTTAGCTGGTTGCACATGGATGCAATGGCTAGAACCTGCATAAACGTCAGAAGTGCATCAGCTTATTTGTTTCTCAGAAGGTCTAAACTCCTGTAACTATTATGTTTTTACATTAGGTGGTGCAGTTAATCCAAAATCCTTTTTTTTTTTTTTTGGTCATTAATGATGAAATTCAGTTATTCACCCAAAGCTTTGCAGATATTAGCCAATGTTTGGCTTTATTAGCCGGTGTGATTAATTTCCCATCTGTCTGTCCCTGTGTGTTTATCTTCCTATTTTTATCTTGGGTATTCCCAAGGAAACCTCCCTCCCTGTGGATTGACTGCCAAAGGAAAATTAATCTGCTCGGTGCAGATTTAACCTTCCAAGATATAGTTTTGTTCATGTAAACCCTTCCATGTGTGAGCCTGTCCACAAACAGGCTGAACATTTCCATCATTTGGCCTAACAGTGTTTGAACATTTGAAGCCAGTTTTTGTCTCGTCTTCAGTGTCTTTGTCTTGTCTGCTTCTCTTTGTCCTTTCTCCCTTTCTGTTTATTTTTCCCATTTTTATTTTCTTTCCTTGTCTCCTTATATTCCACTTTGCCTTTCTTTGCATTCTGCCTCTCTCTTCATGTGTCGTTGTGTCTCGTCTTGCTGTCGGAGGTGTGGTCCAGAGAAAGCTACTATGAGAGACTGTGGAAGGTAGAGGTTACAACACTGCCGTGCTGGAAACGAGCTCAATGTGTTAGAGAAGTTCAAATCATTAAGAAAAAAAGTGTCCAGTCATTCTAAGAAGGGAAAACAGTTCATCAACAGTGCATCAACCAGCAGCAGAGGAAACGACATCGTGGGTTCACCAAGCACTTCTGTTTTTAGCTGAAACTACGAGTGAGAGAAAGAGTATCCTGTGTTAGAGTTGTTGATCTCTACTAAACTTTGTTCCCCTCGGCCAACAATACAGAACAGACGATAGAAAAAACACCTCATTTGTTCTGCTTATTGGGAATATTTTAAACTCCTTTTACTTTTATAGTTCGTAAGCGTGCTTGAAAGAGAGGTCTTGGTGAACATGTAACCCACCTGCATCACATCTAACATGTGAGCAACAGAATATCTCATAGTTTTCTAGCAGTTCTCCATGGGTGTCGTGGTTTGTAGTCGTTTGTGACACTTCGACTAACAGCTTGCTGTACTTGCAGCCCAGTGGGTGTTCCCTGTTTTGATTGACAGCTAACCCGGCCACACAAACAGCTCCTGGGGGGGTTTGTGTGTTGATTGTCGTCTAACATTTCTTTGGAGAAAATATAATTGTTACAGATATAAAGTGTTATAACCGCACCTTTGTTTTTCTCACCCGTCTTTCTGTATCTCAAAATACTTTTCCTTGATCTTTCTTTCTATATTTCTCCTCCTTTTTTTCTCATTTTCCACCTCTGTAGCCAAGTAGACCTGGCTATCCCAGTCCTCGTTCAAGTGAAGGTTTTTACCCCAGTCCCCAGCATCCTGGACACTATCAGGTATGTAGACGAACTCAACAGCTCTTTCACGACATGTGTACTTGCTATAATTGCATCAACGTCTTAAGGTTATTCAGAATCAAAACATTAAGGACAACCTTGTGTCTCTGTCCCTGTCTTCACTTCGGTTTAAGATGGCAGGCTATCCAGGCCCTCACACACTCCCCTCTGTGCCTAGCGCCTTGTACCCACCGCAGGCGGCGATGCTGGACACCCACCACGCGCACACACACCCCCGCCACCATGTCCACACACATTCGCACGCACAGCTCCTTCCCCAGCCGCACGGACAGGATATGGCACTGTGGGGCTCTATGATGGAGGTAGGACAGTAATTTCACTCTTATAGACATGCACACACACGCACGCACGCACGCACACACACACTGTGAAATAAGATTCAGAAAATTTTATTAATCCCTAAAAAGGGAAATTCATTTGCAAACTCAAACTAATCACAAAACACTGTTCCTTGTCAAGGCACAAATGAGCAAACTATGATGTCAAAGAAAAAATACAAATATAAAATAAACAAATAGAATAACAAGGACACGTGTCTAAAAGTGAACAGTCATAGAAAAATTAATCTAATTGACCCCCGTAAGAGTTGAGTGATCTAATAGCCGAGGGAAAGAAGGATTTTAAGTTGTGATATGAATTTTGTGCTGTTGGTTGTGGTCACTGGCTGTTACGCTACATGTACACAATAAGTGAAACGCAGCCATGTGACTAGAGATCATAGGAAGGCATTCAAATTCAGCAACTTCAAGAAAACTCTGCTTGCAGTGTAAAGCGAGTCCCAACATAAACTTTACTCAACATTGACGCAATCAGTTGAAGTGGAAATCAATGAGAGGACAGGATACCGTTAGTTACCACCTGACAGGCTAATAAATACATTAAAAGGTTACCTAGACAACCTGAATCTTTACTAGTAGCCATCTGGTCATCTTTTCAAGTGTGACAAGCATATTATTTCTTCTGTGGAGGCAGTTACACACCAGTCATACTTTTTATTGTCATCATTAAAAATAACACAAAATTATTGATTTTTTTTCTTCTTCTTTTTTTAAATGGGTTTCAAAAGTTTTCCAGTTTCCAGACCAGTTTTCTTCACGTAAACATCCTACTGACCCCTCAGTTGTTTTTAGTATGTGCGTCCACCATCTCAGTTCAGCCTCTCATCAGTCTGGTGTATACGTGTGTTTGTCTCCATGTCTGTGCATGTTTCTCCTCATGTGATTGTGACCTTGTGTCCCCGAGCTGGTGTGCATGTCTGTTATGCTATGCTTGTCTTTTTGTTGCACGTTTGTGTGTGTGGATGCGTGTGTGTGTAGGACAGGGCAGTAGACATGCAGCAGTGTGTAGGCCAGCAGTGCCTGTTAATGGAGGAACAGCTGATCATACAACAGCAGCAGATGGAGGAGGATCAGAGGTGGCTGGAGCAGGAGGAAAGGCTGCTGGTAAAGCACACCCATGCACAACTGACACATGCACACTACGGATGCTGTCACAGTGCACTTACTTCAGATTGACTTTGTCTTGCTTCTGTATGGTTGGCTAGATTTAAGCAGTGAGGGGTAAAAAAAAAAGTCAAGTTTTTAACTCGGAAAGGCTGATTTTTTTTTTTCCTTAAGTGAATCTAAAGACTCAAATGACTAGCACATTTGTGCAGTCCTGAACATGCCTCTTTGAAGGAATAAAGGAAAAGTAGCTACATTTTAGGACGTTTGACGTGTTCTTGTTTGATTTATTTTGGGCCTTTCTGAGAGGTTGTCCATGGTGCATTGTGTCGGTGCTCACTGTAAGGAAAAGATGTCTTGTTTAGTTGCTGTCTTTTTGCATGCTGTCGTAATTCTGTATTCAGAAAGTGAAATCACTTAGTTTGGACTCATTTTTAAAAAAAGTTTATCATTGTGTCAACACACATAAATACTTAAGCCCTTAAATTATTTGATTTGAAAACACTATTGCACTTAAATGTGTTTTTTTTTCTTTTTACCATGGCCCTGAGAGCTCAGTGCATTGCAACTTAAGAAAACACAGGCGAATCAAAACAACAGGAAAACATCCTCGCTAATTTCCTAACACGTATGCAACACGAAGACGAAAAAAATGCTGCAAAGTGAGGAAACACCACCAGATACTGAAAGACTGCAAGCAGCAACGAATTTAATGGAAATGCTCATTAAGAAGTGCAGAAACATGTTTGATATTGCCATGAAGTTACTGAAGTCTGGTAGCTGTGATGGGAAATGAGCTGTATTGGATTCCACTGTGACGTGGTCACACTCCTGAAAAATCTGACCTGTATATGATTTGAAAATCTACCACATGAGAATATTAGATGCCAGATGTGATTTGTGTTGTTCACGTTGTAATAAAAAAAGTTCACTGAGATTCACATAAGAGCAAAAAGAAAAGGAAAAAAATCAGATTTGGAACCCTTTGGTCTGCAGTCTGAATTCAGCCACAGACATTTGAACCGTGAGGTGATGGTGTCAGTGGTATCAAGCTGATTATATTTTTTTAACAGCGCTGCAGTTTGAGTTGTCTGCTGAAGTGTCTTTGACCTAGAAACCTTAAGGCCACTGTTACTGTGACCCTGCTCTGATGTGCTGCAGTCAGTGCTGGTTATAGAATCAATCAGTCAAGAGCTAGACTTTAAGAGGCATCCTATATGGTTATAAATATGACTGTAGTCTTCAAAAGAGTTTTAAAATGAACCGTTATACAATCATAGGTATGTTTTGTTACCTTTGGTTATTGTGCAGTAGTACAGTAACATTCCTCCTTAATACCATGCTGCTGAAGCCTCGGCAATGCAACAATGTGCAAATGTCGATTAATTACACTTTACTTGTTTGCACAGGATATGCATAAGCACCGCGTAAGTCTAATTAATGTGTTCATCCATGTACTGACATATATGGGTGAAGTGTGTGGACAATAA
>VUQG01001606.1:2655-16218 GCA_015106755.1 Etia nguti | reverse complement strand
AAATTATAGCAGAAGTGCTGCCACGTGTCTGGCCAGAAAGAGAGTACCAATTTGTTTATTTGGTAGCTCAATGAAAGGCTTCAGTTAGTTAAGAGTGAGAAAAAAAAATGTGTTTAAGTTTGCAGTTTTGTCTTGTTATACAATATTTGAAATTTAAAAAAACAAAACACAACATTTTAGGAAATATTAGTGGGTGTTTTCTGGGGGGGGGTTTGTACTACTTGAACACTAAAGTGGCCCTCCAATGAGATATTGGTGTCAGCAGTTGCCTGCGGCTCATTTGAGTTTGAGACCCCTGTTCTAGGTATATGTGGCTGCATTTTTTTTTTTTTCGTTTTATCCCACAGACCCAAAAATTGACTAAATGATTAATAAACTAATTTTAGGAAAAGTCGTGCAGTATGTTGATGGACTAATTTTGAAAAGTTACACAATTTTAAAATGCCAATGCCAACCCAGTTGGCATTCCTATATATGTAGACGGCAACAAATTTACAATTTCTAATGATTTATCATGATTAATCACCACGTGATTCAATTCAATTCAATCCAGTTGAATCCAATTCAAATCATCAGTCACCTCATGATCCTTTATTTCTTAACGTAAAAACCTAACGACATTATAGAAAGAAATCCCAACATTCAGACGACCCCCTGTCAGCAAAAACTTGGTGATGATGGGAAGGAAAAACTCCCTTTTAACAGGAAGAAGCTTCTGCTAGGATCCGGCTCAGGGATGGCCAGTCATATACTGCATTCGGTTTGGGGTGAAAGGAGGATGACAGGACAAATAGACTGGATGTAAATGCCAGGTTTTGCCTATGTTATTGTAGCGTCTTTGCTTTACAATATAAAGCCCCTTGAGACAACTGTTGCTGTGATTTGGTGGTATATAAATTACATTTAAATAAATTAAATTGAAAATTAAAATAAAATTTCACCAGAAACTGATAGCTGACTGACTCCATTCTCTTGCTTTTTTTTGGTGTCTTGACACTAAAGTCGTTTTAAAGGTGGCAACTAACTGTGAGTTGCACATGTATTCAATACCTCTGTTCGTACCCCAGTCTCCAACCACTGTTTTTCCCAGTGTAACTAAAGCACAAAATATACTAATCACCTTAATATAGTTTTGTGTTAGGTAAGCATACAAAGTGGGATCTAACTGTGCAAACTGAATTTATTATCTTCTTTTATATATGTGATATTGATAAGTTGATATTGAAATTATAAACTCCTTTAAATTATTATTGTGCCTTAAGAAATTAAAGATTGTGTAAATTTTTGTTTTTAGTGGTGATGTATGTAGGACAGAAGTTCTAATTAAAAATGTGTTTAGATTGCATCATATCCTCGGATAGCAAATAACACTAAAAATCAGGTTATAGACTATATGGACAAAAGTACTGTGCCACCTATATATTACGCCCAGAGGAGTTGCTTGTGAATGGAAACCAATGCCACGAAGCTTCTGACACAGTTTTTGTGCTGATATTAATGCCAGAGGAGGGTTTGTAACTCTGGTGACTTTTACACACCATGCACCTCAGCACTTGGTAACCCTGCTCTGTAATTTTATGTGATCTGCCACTTTGCAACAATACTACTGACAGGTAATATTGAGACTTTATCTATGAGGGAAGAAATTCCACACAATGACTTGGTAGCATCCTATTTACACTACAATACTCAAATCAGTGAGCCATTTAGAATGACCCATTCTTTTATAAATGTTTGTAAAGGCAGACTCCGTGGTATGCATGACATGGCATTCAGACTGACTGGCTAGGTGCTTGAATTTATACACCAGTAGGCCTAAAAACACCTAAATTCAAAGATCCAGATATTTGGAACAAAACTTCAGATTCTACTCTCTAGATTTTGAGAATTTCTTCTGAGATGTGCATTCCCATGGACATGTAATTTTTCTAAACTGGCTAAATTAATTTGCCAAAAAAAGACACACTCGGTTTAAGTGCACTGTAACATTAATATAAAACAGTGTGATGAAGATTACTGCTTCAACATTAACCTCCTAAGACCCGAACTCTTCCAGAGCATGCATTTTTAATTTCTCTTTGATATTTGGGCATATTGGGGCCCGATGAATGTAAAAAAAAAGAATCATCAGATTTTATTTTTTTATCTGATTTTTGTTTCTATGAAAAATGATAGCCACAAATGAGGATATTCGTTTAAAAGTTTGATAGAACAGCGGCAGTATAATGTCCTCGTGAGTGGATATCAGGCCCTTGTAGAGCAAAATTGAGTATTTTGGTCTAAATAACCCAAAATGTGATGTCCACATATGTGGACGCAGGGTCTTAGGAGGTTAAAACAGTGTATTGGTCTACAGTAGCAAGCTAAGGCAAGAAGGAGTCTTATCCGCACTTCATTAATATAATAAAACGATTTCACAGGGGTGAGACTGACTGCATCTAAATATAAAAAAGTGCACTTAATGGGTTAAAGATGTACAGAGTTCAGCTTTTTGCAACTAAAATCTCAAAATCTGAAAATAGCGAAGCCATAAAAAAGACATTCCCTTAAAAAGCATGAGTGGCATCAGTACACAGGCTGAAAGTGAACTCACCTATAAATTTTATATCTAGTCGTAAATCCTTGGCGGAATCTTTCCACAAAGGACAGATAACTCCGAGAGTGGTGGAAAGGTCCGCGGTCAGAGATGAGCCAGTCATATTGCTTGGTGACATGTTGTTCAGTGGCCAACGGATCCTGGCGGGAAGACTGAACTGTTATATGGTCCCATATAAACAGGAAGCAGATGACCTCAATAAACCTCCAGTTCATGCTTTTTTTTAAGCCGCTCTCTGTTCATTCTCGCTCCATTATGTGGAGACCTGATTGGAGAGAAGAGAAGAGGGAAGGGGGGAAGGAGATGCAGAGAAAGAGAGTTGTTACATGACAAAGTCTATTTTAGCAGTACAAGAAGATGTCATAGAGTTAGGTTAATTGTCTTGTACGGAACAAATAAGACAGTGCCCTTGTCATTGTCACTTCACTGTGACATGGTGTATATTTATTTTCTGCTCTTTCTTAGCTTTGCGCCCCCCTTCATGTCTGGATTTTTTTCTTCTTTGCTTTTAGAAAACCATGCACATTCTGCCTCTCCATACATGGACTGTTTTTGGTTTTTGTTTTTTATTAACACATTTTCCAAATATGTAGATTATGTAATAGCTGTCATTGTCATTTCTGACAGGGTTAGAGGCAACTTTATGACATGTTATGACACTCATCCACTAACGTGCAAGATCACCATCTCCCTTTGACCAATGGTGGCGGTTACTCCTAGAACAAACTTTCATTTAGCCATTAAGTGCAGACCACTGCTTTTGTCATCACACAAATTTTATTACTACATATAATGTTGTTCTGTAAATATGTCACAAACAATACACAATAAAAACAAAAGAATCAATATCAAAAATTAATCTAAAAGCAGCAGATAATACAGACCGAAACATGCCTCTCATTGGGAAGCATATACATAACACATGCACACTATAGCATTACTAGCACAGTTTAATACTTAAATACTGCTAAATTAAAAGTGGAAAAAAAAAAATTTGGGGGACATTAAAAATTATTCATTTTCTCCTTGTACTCCTTGTGCTTTTGAATGAAAATATCTATTTGACACTGAAATTATGCCTTGCGGTTTCCGATAAGAAAAAAAAAAGATTTTCATCAGTAATTGCATTTAAGAACTCTGGCCCCTGGCCGTGGAGCAACAGTGTGCTATTAAGTGCTACTCTATGCAAAAATTTCCCCTCCCTTCATGGTTTATTACACAATAACACATCATAAAAGAGCAGGGAAAATTTAATGGGCCTAATCTTTTCCAGTTAAATACATGATGAACTGCTTGATTGCCAAAGTTAAACTAATCATAGTATACGGATGGGGAGGGATTTTTTAAAAAATTATTATTATTATATTTTGTTTTCTTCTGTCACGTCATAGCTCAAATTAGCATGTCAGTTAAATTAATTCTATATTTTAAATTATTTAAACACTGTTTCATCTCCTTGCAAAAATACTAGGAAGAATCAGAGATCGTTTGAATATCAACTTATATAACTAGCAATAATCACACTGCCATATTTGAAGTATAAGCTGATTGTAATGAAATTTCAACTTTCCTCCAATAACACTTTATTCCCGCTTTAATAGCAGTCATGTTTTATGCTAATTACGTTAGACTAATTTGAGCTTGGCTGTCAGAATGAAACAATATAATGAGACAGAGAGGGGCAATACTGACCAGGGATTAATACTTTTATGATTGTGCTAAAATGGACAGTGAGCATTTTTGTAATGCCATGTCAAAAGAAAATGTGAGATTTTTCAATTTCATATATAAATTACATTTTAAAAATGGTTTATAGGAGTGCGATCTGCATACAGTAGTCTACTTTATAATTAATAACAATTCTTTAATAAGTCATGTTGTTATCTGAGACCTACATGCACATCAAGCACGACAGGCCAATAAATAATGGAAATGACAAATCAAAGTTTCTCCATTTTTAATTGCACAACTAATGTAGAGACAACTGCTATTTGCATGATGCATTTTCATGAAAGTTTGTGCGTAGCTCTTTGTGTACATTACTATGGTTGGAGAGTGCATTGCCTCCTTTACAAATGTGTTTGCTTATCAGTTATTCATATACATAAAATCAGTGGATATTTTTCCTATAAAGTAGCTGGTACAGTGGTTTTCAGATAAAGGCTGACCTGCTGTGACGGCTCTGTGTATAAAGCTCGTGGACTTAAGTTGTTAATTTATTACTAATTAATTAATTAGAATGAATTATATGTTCTGGCCATGAATGAATCAAAAAGAGACTAAAATAAAAATAGTAGAAAGTAATACTCCTATTATGTAGTTAATAGGAATACTCTATACTCTATAGCATGTGTATTTTCTGTATACTGTATATACATATAACATTTCATATATGTGTATGTATATGTTACATACAGCTAACACAGCAAGCATAATTTGGCAAGTTGGGGATTACTGAAGAATCACAGGAACACTATACAGTAAAAATATACACCTTCATGTACAGAATTCACCTTAGACGTCCTTATGTGCCTATTTATTATATTAATGACTAACTAGTCTTCTTTCTCACTATTACATACTGACTTACTGCAAAGCTTGATTTAGTTACTTTGTGCTCTTAGCAGTTGCACTACCATAAAAACCATGTCTACAGCTGACCCAGTACTCTGTCATTTCCACCACCTGAAGCATTAGTCTGAAACCTCTTAGTGAGTGCATTTACATTCATATGGCCACCTGACAGAGTAAATCCTCAGTCAGGTTTATTCATACGTAGATAGCTGTCTCTCTTGTACTGCCAAAAAAAATAATCTCACGACAGATTTTTCTTCCTGCTGGCTTTGTGAGTTTTCCATCTGAACATTTTCACACTCTGTACCAAAATGTATTACCTGATAAAATTGAGTCTTGACCAAGCACAAGTAAGTGGTTATACTAAATGCTGAGTAACTATGAGCAGTCGGTCAATTTATATTTCATTTCTTACGATGCTTTTTATTATTAGCAAACACTTTATTACTGTGTTAAAATAATAGTTTACGCATTGACTGTGTGAAGCCTTTAAAATGTGAGGGCCCCACCTTCATGAATCAGTGCTCATTGGTGAAAAGCAGTGTCCACATGGGGCAAGGTGATGGACTTGTGGTATTTGAGGGGCTGAGACATGTGGTGCAGTGAACCAGCTGCACAGCTGGAAATGTGATGGGATTGGGAATCAGATACACTCTTATTTGAAGGTTTAAAAGTCTTTCAGTTTATATATGAAAGCTATAGAGAGCATTTGCCACACAAACATTTCTCCCATGAACACGCTTATGCTCATGTGCATGAAATGCTGATTCACAAGGAGCAAATCAAAGTAAATACGCCACTAAGGACGGTGTTGTTAAATTAGCTTGGGAGGAGATAACATACTTGGTTAATCACTATTACCCAGGTCCTGAGAGAACTGTTCAGTGTAGGAAACCGATGAATGTCATCACAAGGAGAGCCAAATAATTTGGAAGAGAACCACAGGGAGGGTTTAACAACTGGATGGGGTGTCAACCATCCAGTCCCTCATCGACAGAGAGATACTGGATGCATTTGCATGCACTAAATTTTGTGAGGGAATATGAGGATTTTGAGAACAAATATCAGAGATAGCCTTAAGGCAAGAAAATACAAATGGCACGTTGTCATACATCACAGAGGTCTAGCTCTAATAACTTACTTTAGGGTTATGTTAGACTGTATTTAAACATTACCCACAAGAGAAAATAAAACGTCTGATGTAGATAGATAGATAGATAGATAGATAGATAGATAGATAGATAGATAGATAGATAGATAGATAGATAGATAGATAGATAGATAGATAGATAGATAGATAGATAGATAGATAGATAGATAGATAGATAGGATCTTTTTGTAAAGTTTATTCAGTTCTTGCATACTCATGTCTCCAGGTTTTGACCAATGCTAGTTCCAGCCTTCTGAATTAGTTTTGACCATGCTGGTATCTTTACCACTGGTACCATAGCAGACAAAAACAATGCGGATAGAACTTAGAACTACAGACTGTTAGTAGATTTCCAGCATCCTCGTGGAAACACTGAAAAATCTGAGTACAGAGTATGGATCTGCACAACTATGGTGTTGCTCCTTCAATCCTGTTGATTGTTCATATCGAATCCCAACCACTTGTAGTGCTGAATTATTCCAGCCTCCTCACCTGTGCTTTTCATGGGCTTGGTCACAATTCTTTTCCTCCTAAAATCAGCCATCATTTCCTTTTTCTTGTTATATTTAGGAGCAGACGATCATAATCTCTGATTCAGCACTTTAAATTTGTTAAAGAACTTCAGCAGATAGGGGAATTATAGTAGAAATCTGAGCTGTACAAAGAAATAGAACTGAGGACTGAGCAGTCCCAGTGGCACTCCTGTGTTACTAACCACCACGTCAAGCAGGCACTTCCCCTGCCACACAATCTGAGACCTGTCCAACAGACAGTCAGCAATCTACAAGATAGTAGATTCACTGACGCCTATCTTGCATAACCTCTGACTCAGTGGAAATAAAGGCACTGAAAGAAAAAAACGGTGCCATCGTTATCACTGATGTTAGAGTGATCATGTTGCTGCAAGTGACAGGCAAACCGGAGATGGTCTTTACCATGTGGTCCGAGGTAGGACAATTTTAGTCTCTTTAATACTTACAATACATTTGACTTTAGGGCAACTTGATGCATTGTAGGATACCAGATATCTATGAAGCACAGACGTTTAGGACACTGGGACTGATAGAATAAGGGCCTGTAGCCTTGTGCCTGAGGAGGTGTTAATACAGAACCCTGAGCTGGGTCTTCCCGCACTAGTGCGTGCGAAGGCCCAGCTCAGGGTCCTGTGCTCTTGTAAACCAGACTCAGCTCACTGATTCAGTCCAGATTGCATTGCTGCTGTTCATACTCACAAAGAAGAAGCCATATGAAAATTGTTAAATGGCAGAGGTCACCCCAACTGTCCATGTCACTTTGATTATATATGTATATAATTCTTTGTTAAGAATCTGAGCCTCACATGCTCAATACACATGCAACTCTATTCCTGTAACAAGGGTCACAATTTGCAGGGCTGGCCAAGTCAATCAATTTTAATCCATGAATTGGAGCAAATTATATTTGTTCTCATGTCAAAAGTGCTTGTAACTGATTAAAAGATGTGTGTACCAGCAATGCACAACAATACACTATCCTTCATAATGCATTTATGCAAAGGTAGAGCATGAGATCAAAACAAATGGCAATCCAAAATCATACTCAGATTTGCTTGCTCATCTGCGCAAATATATGTAGGGTTTGTTTTCACTTTCTGTTATATATATATATATATATATATATATATATATATATATATATATATATATATAGATCATTTTAGGTATTTATTTTTGGATTGGATTAATAGAACTAAGAGGGGAAGAGACAGCGAGTGGATCACGTTTACCCTTGAATAGCAGGGTAAAAAGGGGAGGATGTCTGCTTCAGGAAATCACAAGACAGGACAAGGGAGGCTTGTTTTCTCCATCCTCTTTTTAAACAGCCTTATTCATACTGCAACTCCTCCTCCATTCTGCTTCTTTCAAGGGGATTCAATCCCCATTCTGGTCCCGTCACTAGCTTTGCCAATCAATTCCTCTCTCCCTAGTGTGGGGCCCTAAGTGTCTCTCTTTATTCTATAAAGTTCATAAGAATGGGGAGGCTTGTTCTGCTTATTTGTATTCTAAATCCCAGGGAGGCAAGAGATCAGGATAGAAAGAAGCCTATTGCAGGGAGACAGGTAGACTCACTGGAATTAGAACAGATAGTGTATTCTGTATTTTTACACTGTCCATTGTTCATATGTGACATCTTGTCACCAGTATGTAATATTTATTTTCTACATTTTCAGTCAGAGGAATTGTATGGATATTAGCAGATGGGATTCTCTCTGAACTCTTATCAGCACAGCTGCCTCAGAGTGAATTTATTCCCAGTGATACAGGTATAATGCGCGTAGTGAAGCAAAACCTTTGACGCGAGGTTATGGATGGCTGGCAGCCTATGAATTTTTATACTCCTCTGGGTTATTTTACCATAGTTCATATTAATATGACCTCAATGGGACCAAAGGGTATGCAGGATTCATGCTGGGGAATGACAGAATGAGGAGTGAGAGAGCAGAGTTGCATCTATATGCCAAACCACTGTCGTCTGAATTTGGAGAATTATTATTGCAGAGCTCACAGTCATGTCTGGAAAGGCGTGGTAATGGTCTGCCACTTGCAATTGCTGGGAAGCAACAGAGGAATGGGAGGAGCAGCCGTGGCTAACTTCATTTGTACTGGATTCTTCCCCCCACCCAATCTCTCGCCTTGGTCCTTCGGTTTCTTTAAAAAGGACTGCAGTGGCACCCTGACCTTCAGAAAACATGGCTGAGCAAGCAACACTCTGTTTGATAATTAAATTCTCTGGTTGGTCAGCAACCAATCAGCTCAGCTCGGGGATCAATGGCTGATTTTAAAGAGCAAACTAATTCACTAATGGTCAGAGTTATTCCAATTTACCTGGCTGCTGAATTATTGTGTCCACATCTATTCTGGTAGGGGAAGGATCAATGCAAACAGGGGAGAGGAGTAGCAGAGGAGAGCATCCGTCATGTGATGTAGTGCACGGAGTGTGCACCGAGGTTTATTTGATGACTGCCCAGCTGAACAGAAGCTATGCGGGGGCAGTTTATGAGATGTTTCTAAACAGGGAATGTCTCTGTCATAAAGCAAGCTAATTAATAAGGTTTCAGTTTAAGTGTGAGCGCGAAGACCACGGATGGTCTAAGACACTGGGGTGTGTGATTGGGGTGTCAAATAAATTAAGCAAGCTGGCAAACCACAGGGCATAGAAATTTAGCATGAAATAAAAATGGAATTCATTTACATCCTGGGGGATTTCTGAGCAATGGAAATAAAAATATTGTGACAGTTGAATCATTTTTTTTCACTCTGGGTTTTTTTTTTCCTTCGCTCATATTAATACACAGACCTCACCTTTCTATTAACATTGCGAATGGGAGTGCTAACATGATTACCAACAGAGTATGTCTCTTAAAAAGCATTTTTAGGTGAAAAGGAGCATAGCATTACTGATTTACTTCCATGTTCATCTTATTCCAGGAAAAGGTGTTTTAAGCTGATAGGAAAAACAGCAGGATCCTACCTTTTTAGCCAGAATCACAGTCGTTCACCAAAGAAAATTAGATGGTACAACAGGCGAGCCATTTGTCACCACATCCACCACTGATGTTGCTGGCTACTGTGGCTGCATTACAGATGAAGATTGATCATTTGTCAACTTGCAAATTGGCTTTCAAGTGCTTTCTCTAATTACTCTGTGGTTTTATTGATGAGAAACCACTAACTGCTTTCCTTCGATTTACCTCGCTGGGCACGGTCGTTGTTTTGAATATGTCGTCTCTCACCTTCCAATAAGCCTTTAAAGGGGAAAATAAAAAAGGGCACAATCCTCCAAGCATGACAGAATTTGTATGCTACTTCTTGTTCAAAAGTTCGACTGAAGGAATATGAGAATGAAGGCAAAAATGCCAGAATTAATTTCTGTCCCTGAGCTGGTCATACTCAAAATGCACCCAGAGGAGCCCCTGACATGAATCAGAGACTGAACAGGAGTTGCTGGGAGGATGTAAATGACACTGTTCGCACTGCAGACCTTCCGTGCTCATGCATGTAAATGTCAAGTGATGTTATCCACTGTATGGTTTCCACTGACTAGCCCTAAAAGGTCTAGACCAAAGCAATGGATGAACAGGGAGGAAAAAAATCTCTTAGAAGGCTGTTTAACGGAGATCAGCTCACATAAGCTGCTGTAAGAAAAGATTGATGTAAATCTACCTAACCTGCTATCGTGCTTTACTGTTTTTTCACGTATGCATACATTTGTTTTACTCCAAAATATGAAACAATTTAATCTATGCATTTATTTGAAGAAAATAACGGTAAAGTCTCACCGAATTAAACAGCTGATCCTCCTTCATTGTTTCTCCATCCTGTGACTGATTTGTCATAATTGCCAGTGACTGTAACATTTTTTTTTTCCCAAATCACACTATGAGGGTAGGGTGCGAAGAAGTGTTGTTGCGAGGCAACTGTGAGACTGCAATTGGATCGCAGAACTGCATTTTATTTTAGAAAGACATATGTGAGGAAGTATCATCTTATCAAGGTGAGAGCATGATTTCCTCATCCCATTTCAATATGTGTGCTACAGGACTCTGGCAGGAAAAGTAATGTTTTCTATATACTTTATCATTGTGGTCCTTATCAGCTCTAGCAAAAGATTAAGCTCAGACAGAATGATGTGTTTCACTCTTAGTCCCGCCACCCCACCTTAACCTCCTAAAACTGTCTTTTTCTACTTACAGATGTCCGTATATCAAGTTTGCCAAAAAAAAAAAAAAGAGTTAATGCTGTTTCACCTTTTCAAAACAACATTCCCCTTTTATACTTTTTTTTATGGGGAGCTTCTTCTGAGAGAAATACATAACAGCTGCTGTCCTCTCAAGAGAATGGACCACTGGCATTATGTGGAGAGAGGTTTACTCCAGCTGCAGTGGGTTATTTTTGTTTGCTCTTGCAATCCCCGTTTGCTCCCTGCACTCTGATGCAATGCCATCTCTGAATTTAGTGACCTAATTTTCTTTCCATTTTGATGTCGACTTCCTAATTCAGTCTTTGACGAATTGTAAATCACGAGACTTTGGCAGGAGTTCCCTGTCTGACCGGCAGCCTTGCTCTTCAGCACCAGAAGGAATGGGACATTTAGGCGACGGTCACCGGTCCTATTGTTTCTAATTCAAATCCATATATTTGTGTCAGGGAAGGGGGAAAAAAGGAGGAGGAAGCACAGACTGTGTTCCATAAATCAGCAAAATCTGCAGAGACGCAGAGCAGATGGTGAAAATTTATTAAAAAAAAAGTTATCCCATCTCAATTCATTGCAGATTAAGCACTGCAAAGCTAAACTGTTCCATATTATGCATGACTTGGGTCAGTACTGTGCGTTATTATCAAAATTCTAAAGATATTTTTGCTCGGTGCCAAGCTCGTTCTCCCACACAGTAGAACGAGCCTACCCACTGCTGAGTGAACTGTATTAATCTATCAACATACATAATATATGGCTTTTGTTGGATTCTAGCCTCCAGATGAACTGGACGGATTTACCATTTGACCCAGGGAGTATTTATAGTCGCTGTCCTGAAGTAGGGCTGCTTAAGTGAAAAAAATGACTTGAAATATTTGATATAACCGCAGAACATTTCTATTTGCAGATGTGAATATCATGAAGCAATAATCAGAAAGGAAACACCACTGGTACGAATGGGGTTAAAAGGATATACAGCTTTGGTATTTATAACTTTTCAGTTTTGCTCCACTTCAACCTGTGCTGATACTGGTTGTCACATGATGTGTTTGGGGAATTTGCGGGGGGTTACAAAAATGAAAGAAAGAAAGGAGTACTTTGGGAAATGCTCTATCACATACACACACTCAGTCATGCAGTGTATACAGCAGATCCCCATGCACAAAGGCATCCTGAGCAGACATTTTCAGGACTGATATGACTAAAAGGATAGTGGAATTTTGCTGAGAAAAGCAATTTTCTTTCCGCACCATACTTCGTCTGCTCTTCTTGGGAGGTTATCGTTTGCAAAAATGTGCCCTTGATATGGGTTAGTGCAGCCAACATGTACCTATTCCCCATGTTAAGTTTGAAAATAGAGTGCTCTTGACCTCTTGCCTTTGAAATTCTTCCACTGTCACTATATTCCTCTCGTAAGCTGTCCTCTTTTTATGCCGTAGCTCAGAGGCTTTCGCTACAAGGTTAGTGTTTTATTTTTCCCATCCTCCTTTGATTCTTTGGCCTCCTTCCTTTCCGAGACAGAAGCAAACTTTGTCACAAGCCTTGTAAAATGCATGGCTTTATACAACTATTCTAGTCAGCCGTTGTTATATGCACCTCAATGCATGATTGCCAATAACAGCATTTCCTTTTGCTGCTGAATAATTAACAGGCCTCTTTTGCCAAAATTGCGGTATGAGCCTCAGAAGAACAGGAGTGATTTCCTGAGGTCTTTTTCAAATGTTTACATTAAGGAAAGACAGGAAGTGCTTCTTCACGATTTAATTTTTAATGAGTTGGTTTAGATATAGGTAATCCTTTCCCTATAGGGCATAAAAGACTTAACTCTGCTAATAATAATTAAATCAAGGATACAGAAGTTGAAAGTCAGTCCTCTCTTTAGCGATGGTTGAAATTATACAGGTTTTTATATAAATGCCCCCAATTTTTTTTAATAGAGATCAAAATCTAACAATAGACAGATTCACACATACAAATATGTTTTCATATATAGAAGAAAGTAGAAGGAAGGTAAGCTGACACAAACGAAGCACTGGTAAATATAGATGATGATTTCTTAAAGACATAAAAACAGACATTTTCTGTGGATGCTCTCATTCAAGTAATAAAATTATAAAATTTGCACTACCTTTTCCACAGGTAAGTAGGTTTTAAATTCATACAGTAATTCATACAGTTTCTAAAACATTCCAATAACACCATATATGCTAAAATAGGCTAATTGGAATGTCAATGATGTTTTCCGCTGTATGGAATGACAATCTTATACCCAGTCATTTATTTTTACAGTTATGCACAAATGTTTTTGCATAACTATGCTGTATGTTTCTACATCTATGACATCAACTAAAAAGAAAACATTTTGCTTTATTGAGAAACAGTTCATAGTAATGCTTTTCTTGTTTAAAACATGCCTAAGTGAACTCCACAGTAGCAGAAAAATGGTCTGCAATTAAAAAAAAGCTTCTTCTTCTTCTTGCAATCCTCTTTCTCGATTGAGAGCTTTTTG
>VUQG01001604.1:27279-41987 GCA_015106755.1 Etia nguti | reverse complement strand
GTGTCTAGGGATTACTATACCTCGAGCATCTCGCTGAGTCTTACATCTGTTCTTTGCTGTGAGGGGGAGCAATGACAAGCAGAAAAACACATGAATACAGCATCAAATACCTAAGAGGACACAATACGAACTGATAATCTATTCAAACTAGCTCTGCGCTTTCCTGCTGTGATCATGTTGGCAGCATATTTTTCTGATTACAGTGTGAGCAAATGATTAAAGTGATTAAAAGAGAGCATGTCTGATTAACTCCCAGCTTAATTTTAAATCATGTGTGGAGAAACTGTCGCAGTGATTACTGAAGACTGCACTTATTTGTTAACAGTAACATCACACTGAGTTTATGAAGGGATTTCAGAGCGATCTAGGTCAGTCAGAATCAGAGGACTACATCATACTTAAATGATTTTGCAGGTCACCCAATACACAATAGTAAATAAAAATAGCCGACAGAAAATAGCGCACAGGAAACTGTATTCATTACTAGAGTAATTCAAAGGACAGCACCAAGACAAAAGTCAGAATTTCCATAATAAAGCAGGAAGTTGAACTGAATTAACCAAAACAAAATAATGAATCCTTGCAGGATGACCTCAAGAACCAAATAAAAATCATGTGAGATTGAGAATTGTTGAAGAAAAATTAGAAGTCGAGCTCAGCTTTTTGTATGTAGGATGCAGTTTTGAGCACTTAAATATGCGAGCGTAAAGCACCTTCTCCACATATACATCTGAAACGACATGTTTGTTGGACACCTCGTTGCTTACTTCAAAGGTGACAAGACTTCAACTCATTACCCAACCACAGATATTTCATCCATCTACACTGAAGTCACTTAAATTCACTGATAGTCTATTCCATGCTCACTGGTCACTACATTGCTGTTAACATGTAGTGCTTGTTAGCAGCTGCTGAAACACAGAATCTTGTGGTTGCTCCAGCAGAGCTGATGTTTCCCTGGTCCTTATTCCTTACCACTGGTCTCCCCCCAAAAAATAAAAGCTGCATAGTAAACAATGTAAGTTAACTTTACCAGGGTCTTGATGGTCCTCAGAGACTTGAGCAGGCCTGTTAACAGGTGTCGCCTTCTCTGATTGGCCAGGAGACCAAGGCTGGCCTCGGTGAATCCCTCCTTTGCCACACTCAGTTGCCTTCACAGGAGAAGTCTCAGGTCAGTGTTACCAGGTACTCAGAAGTCAAAAACAACATGGTAAGCAGAACAAGAAAAGATATATACACACACAGAACTATAGCCCAGGTAGTAACAGATTTTAAGGTAATAGATGATTGCATCATTATTCTGTTTTCCTTTAAGTGCTGTGTAAAGGTCTTGAGGTTCAGGCTTATTATTCATTATTCCATCAAATTTGACAAGATCCCAATCACCGCTGGCTGAAAAGCAGCCAAAACTATGACAGAGCCACCTCTGTGTTTTACAGATAGCTGTACCTCTCTCGAGACCTCCTACGTACTTAATGGCAACAATTTGAACCAAAAATTTCTCATTTGTATTCATCACTCCATAACATCTGTTGGCACTGGTTTTCAGTCCAGGTCTTGCGTAATTTGGCATAGCTCAGCCCTTTTTTCCTTGTTTCCCTTTCTTAAGAATGGCTTCTTGACAGCCATCCTTCCACTGAGACCATTTCTGATGAGGCTTCAGTGAACAGCAGATGGATAAACTGAAAGGAGAGATGCATCTCTCAGGTCTCATGTCAGGCCTTTGCTGTATTTTCTTTCCTGACGTTCATATACTGTTTATTTTCTGTAGATAGTAAAGTTTATTCCTGTCACTTTGTCCTTCACTTGTCCCATTCCCTCTAACTTATTAAGGGGTCACAGCACACAGTACTGACACATGCCAAGTTTTCAGCTAACAGCTCCTTGGGAATTGTTGGTGCAAAGATACTATTTTATACCTGTTAAACTGTGTCATCTTTGGCATTTTTTTTAGACTCAATTCACAAAATAAGGCAGTAAAAAATTACCTAAAGATACTATGTAAAAGTGGTTCTTTATTAAGTCGTCGGTTATGTCTAGACGCAGCACTGGTTCATCGCTTAAGCGTTTTTATGCTTGAGTGATTCAGGTCAGTGTTAAATAGCTTCATGAACAAACAAACAAAAACAAAAATGGAAAACACATCCCTCCAAAAAATGGTCAGGTGAAAGGACTGGACTGAAAATGAGTGAAAAAGCAGCCAATGTCAAGCAGCCAAGAAAAACTTTGAAAGACCTTCAGAAAGCCTGGAGAACTACAGCATTAATCAAAACCACTTGAAGTAAAATATAAAAAAATAAGAGGTGACTCTAGACTTTTGTACCTGACTATAAGACTTTTTTGTATTTATACAAATCAATGAAATAATTGAGTATCTGAGCTTTCTAAAGGAATAAGCACGAAACAAGAGTCTATTATTTAAATTTACAATGAGTGACAGGGGTAGGGTAACCATATGATTCAATCCAGGCCTGTAGGACCTTTGATGCCATTCCTCAACACATCTTGTCCATCTACACTTATAAAAAGAAACTGCTACATAGCATTGTATGTCCACGGAAACCTTCAGGAATAGCAGCATAAAGCTTTGTCTTATACCACCCACACAAACCGCATAGCGGCTCTAACAAACAAAGAACAGAAAACGTGTAGTGGCAGGTTTTGGACAGCTACTTTGTTTTAAGAGCAAAAAGACACAAATATTTCTCAAATGTGACCACATCAACAGACTGAGAATATCTGAATGGAAGCTATTATGGTTATGAGGAAAGCACTTAATATGCAGATGCACTTTGAATGAGCTGTTTGAGTAGGTTTCTCAGAATAGATGGTATGTAACAGAATGCAATTACCTCCTTGCATTAGTGCAAATGACTGCTGCCAGCTGCAGGTTGGTCTGTAACGCCGTCACTCTCTCTAGCTCCTGTAAATAAGAAATGAGATGGTAAGAAGAGAGAGAGCAACATACTATGCCTTTAACTGCTTTAATAAAAGACTTTAGATTGAAATGGGTTATTACCAGATACTGACACTGTAGCTGGTATTTATTTTCACCCTTTTTTCTCTCTGTTTGTCTGTTCAATAGTATGAAAAAACATGGAGACAACTCCTGCAGCACGAATGACTGAAAAGGTAGGCAGATCCAATATCATAGCATCACAACCAAGCAAGATGCCGTCGTGAACCTTAACATGAGCCTTTGAGAACTCAGAGACATCATGGCTGGTGTAATGCCACTGCAAGATGGTCTATCGTTGGAAAAAAGTTCTGGAAAACTCGCAGGACATCATCAGACTCGCTCTGTATGGTACTTTCTATACAAAAGGCCATTTGCTTAGCCAATCACTTCCCCCATCCAGCACATAAAGGCATAACAGCAATTTCCATCTACATTCTGCTGCGAACAGACAGATAATACAAATGATGTTCTTATTGTAAGAAATGTATCAGAGCCAAAGTATACCACAGTTCAGGAGAATAACTTTCAAAACACAAAAAAATCAGAGAATGTCTTCCTTCCCTTCAGTGTTGACATTTAGAAAAGGATCAATGAGCACTTTGCTCCGAGAGTGCAGTTATTATGCCACTTGAATGACCTCGGCTGAGAACAAGCACACCCTCAGCCAATACAGGGCCAACGGACAAACAGCTTACCGTCGTATTTTTGACTTTCCTTGTCTTCTTTGTGCTTTTATCTTTTTTTTTTGATCTGCCAGATGTCATGCCTGAGGTGGGAGAAGCTTGTTGTTTGATCCTCTTTTATAATGCTGTATTACTTTTTCACAAGAAAGGTCCAGTGTTGGCAAAAAGAAAAAATCCTCATAACACTGTCAGGCAAAAAACAACCTTTTACCAACGGAATATAGTCCAGGAAAATTCAATTTTCCACGGTTATTAAAAATAAACCAACAACACCAAAGAGGCATTTCAGCTGTGGGTACGAGAACAATAACCCGATTCAAACAGATCTGCCCTTATGATCTTGAGTGTTGACAAAGACCTTGTCAAGTCCTCATAACGCTTTGCAAGGGCTGATGTAATAGTCAGAGGTTTCTCTTGAGGTACGTACACCATGTGATATGGATGTTTTTCTGGATGACTATAAGACAGCATTTATGTGTCAAGACACGAATACAAAAAAAAAGTGTATTTTGAACATTTCTATGAAAATTAAATCCATGCCGAGGCCAACAGTATTTTAGTAGGGTGGACTTTTAAAGTCCAGTGCACTTCCACCACCCACAGAGCCCTCAACAATCAGCATAAAGTAGCATTATCACCTCGTTGACAAAAATCAACAAAAACTGAAAATGTAGATGCTTCAAGACAGAGCTGTTATAAAGCATTACATCAAATTTAGTGTGTAGGTGCCAGTTTTAATAAGACCTTTTTGTCTTTTCCTTTGCATTCTAGTGTTTCTCAGCCAACCAAATTAAGCTATACATGATCAGTGTTTGGTTGTAATAATGCCATTAGTGCCAGGTACTGCAATACCCAACATTATAAACATTTCCACTAAAGTTTAGTTGGTTTTTGGTCAAGCAAAATAAGATTTACTCGTTACAACACTCACGCTGATTTCTCTGATCTTTATTCTCAAACATGTATGAATCACCAAGTATCTGAGCATTTAGTAATGATAAATTCACAAGCAACAGGTTAAAAATAGCAGGTACCAGTGTGGCATTTGCATGTAATTCAGTTATACTTTAAAATGTGTCCTCAGAACTTGCCCTAAGATGTAGGAATGAGCTGGGATTTGGATGACTCAGCAGGTTTACCTCAGGTATAACTGAAAAACTGATTGGAACAAATTGATTCATGCGCTGGGAGCAGAGCAGGCAAACAACTGTAAGCAACATTTATTGAAGCCAGACTCATCAAAATGTTCACACTGAAGGGGATCGTGCAGTTTAAGTTACAGACATCACTCTCACAGCTAAAATCTCTCTTTTCACTCCCAAAGATAATGGCAAGTCCAAGTTAAAATACACTGTCCATATAATAACGGGATATGTGCACTCACTGGAAAATCAGGTCAATGATGAACCCATGAACCCTAATCATCTGTGTTCCAGTATCTACCATCCTCTATGCCATATATTGGTGATCATTATCAAGACACAGGTAACACCGCACTCAACAGTTATATTGTAGTTAAACAAATGCCACAGTGAGCTAATACAAAGGTGCTGATGCATTCTGTTACCTGTGGATTACACAGGGAAGTACAAAGACAGCTTGAATGCTCACACATACAGGTTCAAACAGAAACACACATACTTTTTCAGACATACACACGCACACACACTCCACACAATGAGCGCTCAGTATGTAGCCCGAGGCTCCAATTTGTTGTTACACCACAGCTCTGAGCTGTCTACCTTATCTGTAAGCTACACTTAACCTGACAGAGGGCTCAATCAGCTTAGCTTGTGCAAGAGGAGATGCACTAGCTGTGCACAGTGGTGGGCTCTGACAAATGGCCGGGCAGGTTTTAATAGATAAAAAAAAAGGTTGCACAGCTGGTTTGAATGGAATGGAAAAAAAAAAACATGTATACAGTAGATTTGTATGTACTGTACATATACAGGAAACGTGAGATGACTCTAATGCAGTCACACCATACGGTCTGACTCCAACGGCATCCACAAACATAGCTCTGTGGGTGTGGGTAGCAAAGGTTAAGGAGAAAGAGGTAGTTAGTCACAAGGGATATTTTTTCCAAAGCTTCTCTATTCATATATTCATAAGAGGTTATTCTGTGACCCCCACCCCCACCACGCACACTGACTTCGCACTGGCTCAGCGTTACCTATCCTGCTTATACATCCTAATGATGATGCTGTTTTTGGCCTGGACCGGTTCACTTTGTTGTATTAAGGTCACTGGGAAGCACAGTTAGGAAATATAAGCGCAGCCTCACACAGCTCCACATTCACACATGATTATCTGAAGGGTATGTGACCATACCTGCAGAATTCTAGAGATAGTAATCCTGCTGTCAGATATATTTCTTATCAAATTCTAGTCCTGCCAGTGCAAGAACCCCACAGTAACTGGCAGGTGTGACCACAAGACTTGGGTAAATTACAAATCTTCAAGGGAAAGGAAATAAAGGCAAAAACAAAGAAAAGAAAACAGTAACTGTGATAAACAAGTGGTTCCAGAGGAAAATGACTGAATACCAGTGTAATCCATTTGTTTGCAGTGGTGCTGAGTGACCTGGTCAGGGCTACCTGCAAATTTATTACAGCCAGGCTTCCAGCAAAGTAATCTCTCCTTCCTGACAAGCCTAAGGGTCATGCAGTTTGGCCACTCAATCCAAAACTATTTAAAGCTGACGAGATAAGAGCGGGCACTTATTTCAAACCACCCGGCAGCCCGTTTTATCAATATAGCAATTTAATTGGAAACACCTTGACCTCACAGAAAATGTTATACCTGCCCAAAGAAAAAAAAAGAAAGAAAAATAAAACGTAACATTGCAGGAAGATGTGGGCATATTAAAATCTTTTTTTACAAACACATGAATTAGTGATATTGGCTTGGCTGTCCAAGTATCCGTCAACACGAAGAAGCCATATTACATTCGAGTGCAAGCAGAGGCCATGTGTCGCTGGAGGACACCAATAGCAATGAGAGATGTTAGTCACTATATAGCTATGAATCACATCACGAGCTTATCAGCCCTTCATTTCAAGCACTGAGGCATGAGTGTATGTGTCTGTGCAATTTGTGTGCCCTTTGATGTCTTGCACACAGCAAGCGCTGGGGAGTATTGGCATTGGCATTAGGTTGTGTGTTTCTGTGCAACATTTTTGATGAAATATCACACGAGAGGAAAAAAAATTAAGAAAAATGTTCAAGAGCACAGGAGAGAAACCTCTGTTCCTATTCTAGTGTAGATAGTCTAAGATATAAGCAAATCGAGAGACCAGCGTGATGGCTTTTATTAGTCTCCAAAATCTTTCTGACTGGGAAATGATGCAGTGGAACCCCATCATCCCTCGCTTTATGATGTTAAGGTGGTGAATAAGGAATCTCCCTGAAAAATCCAGAGGGCTGTAGGCTGACTGAATGCGAGTTGGGATGGGTGAATGGAAACGCTGCACTGAAACCTCTGGCAGTGTCTGCTAATAAACTCTGCTGTTATCGTGACTTTGCAGAGTCACAGGGAGGGGTGCGGAAATAATGATCAATTTACTATTCATAGGCCGACCTTCAGGTGGCTTCACAATGCCAGTGATCTCAGTCCAGTTTCACTAGATACCACAGTAAAGCTGTCAGTCATCTGCTGTTTGGCCGGGATAAATGCTTGAAATTCCTAGGATTGTGTATTTGTGTACCGTGTTCATTTTTTCTGGATTTTTAGTCCAATTTTTTCCTTTGGGCTACATACTTTTAATGTACAGCACATTTGTTTTAAATGTGCTATATAAATAAACTTTGACCTTGACCCTACCAAACATCTGAAAACAAGATAACTTCAGTGAAATCAACACTCATTTTGACACATGCTACAAATCTAGGCCATTTAAGGGATAGACGTATTGACGAAGGCTTCAACTGGCTTTTAAGTTTTGCATATTATAGATAAAAGTCAATATTAATATAAATCAATTGGGTGTTTAGTATCTTGCCCAATGCTACCTTGATGTGTGGACTAGAGGAGCTGGGGATCAAACTGCTGACCTTTCGATTAGTTGACAGCCAACTCTGCCTCCTTAGCCACAGCCACTCCGATTTATGTAGCTCTCATTGGTTCATTTCAGTCCAATGTAAAGATCACTAGGTGATCAAAGAAGGGGTTTTATAGACTTAAGTTTTCATTCACATACCAACTATGTTCTGCATGAAAACTAGAATGCTCCCCCCGTTTTCTTTATCTGTGGATGGATTCAGATTTCTTATTGCCATGGTTACTAAAATTCAGTCATCATCTTTGCTGGCGTTGTTAGATGACACATTCACAGAAACACATCTACTGACAACCCCATAGCGTCAAAATAACTTCGTCCAATCATCGAATCTCATAGGCTGAGAAAAGATGTCACTTTAAACAGTGACTGGCGTGTTTTGGAATTAAACTTCAGCAGTTGGAATAAGGAGCACGTTATTCAGCGTGGTTTTGAGTCTACGCTGGAGGCTTACCTTCACATAAGCAGGCTGTTTCTCCAGAATGAGATCGGCGACCTTTTTGGAAACCTGAAGACAAAGAAAGAGACGATAAACGTGAAAAGTAGAATTTTAAAAAAGGAAGAAGAAAAAAGAATGAATGAAGACTTTTTGATGTTCTTCCCAAATGTCACCCCACAGAAACTGTTTAGGCCACGCAATCTCGCTATTGAGGATGGGGTGAGAATAACAATCAGGGATGTCTGTATCTCTGGCTCTATGCGGCTGAATCCATTTAAAGGGAGTGTCTCGCATTATACATTTCATTCAGCGTCCTTCTCAATAACATAACTCTTGTTTCTCTGAGAGAACTCTCCTTTTCCTCATTTCCCTTTGCGTTTTCTTGTGTTCCCCTCTGTATGCCTTTGATTTACAGCTAAGGTGAAACTGTAATTACTGAAAAAGCTCGTGCCCATATGGTACAAAGCACAGCATTAAAGGAGGTCATGAGATCAGCCTGACCCACCTCTGCTACATGTGATTCCCATCACAGCTTTTAGTGGTGAAAGGGGAAAAAGTGAAGAACACAGCAGGCCAATGGAAAATGAATAGCTTCATCCACACTGAAGGATCAGACAAACAAGGTCACACTGAATGAACGGCGTGGGGTCTACTCTCGCTTATAGCTCTTGTTTAGTCGTTAAAATGCCTTAAATTAAATATTTTCAAGCATTAAGGAGTGTATCTGTATGACTATCACTGTTAAGCACCACATGTTTTGAAATCTGTCCCCAGTTTGTAGCACGTGCTCTCTCCGAGCTCAAGACGTCATAGGCGTCACAGGATATTATCCAAAAACGTGCTACAAGAAGTTTATCCAGCAAGAGATCATTTCTACCACACGTTTACAAAAAAAGCAGTAATTTCAATACTAAGCAACTTAACTTTGGATTTAAAAAAAAAACCTGACTAGAGATACATGAGCTCTAAATACTGCTGCTCATTATAACAGCAAAGGGCAATCGCTTATGCAGCAACCAACCAATCTCTCTCCCACTCACAGTGAGCAACCTCTCTTCCATTTACCGTGCAACTACATAAGCCAGCACACACCAAGTGGAGTTTTACAGGAGAACAGAATAAACACGAGTGTAGTCGAGGTAGCGGGGAGGTTTTTGTATGTGCTGATACGCAGCAGACGAGGCTATGGGTGGGGATGACATTTCAAAGTGTGTTAAGTATGCGTGGTAGCAAACCGGAGACCTGAACAGATGGGAAACGCAGCTCAGCTGAAGCGGCTCCTTCAGCAGGGTTAAAGCATGTGTGCGCGCGCGTGTGTGTGTGCCTCTGTTAAGATTTAAATGTATGCATAAATTGTTCACCAAGGAAAAATTATTTAGTACTCGGAAGAGGTGCAACAAATGTGGCAAGAAAATGGTGGAGACACAGAAAACAGTGAGGTAACGTATTAATGTGAGTCCAGAATAACCCCTTAACTACTCACGAACCCCAAAATAATGCTATAACGCCACCTATTGGCATTTCACTGATTCAATGCTAAACTTTTTTCTATTTATTTATTTTTTTTGAAGGAAAACCAGCTGTGAGTACCCAAACCCTCCTACCTAAGCCACAAGGCCAGAGTCATTAATTCTCAGCTTGCTCTCACACACTCTAATGGAGGTTTTATTGTGCAGTAACTGGGCTGCAAAGCAGTAACAGTGCTTGGAGTAAATACTATCCAAATCTAGTGGCCGAAAATGAATGATAATCAACTCATATAAACACGGTAGGCATTTATAGTGGTAGAAAAATAATAACAACCGGTATAAACATATGAGTTTCAGAGACTTCACACAGGAACTCACACACGTACATACTCTGCTTGAAAGCAAAAGCTAACAGAGACACCAAATCATTGTAAAGAAAGCTGTATACTAAAAATAGAGTATATATGTTGTATTACAGATAAATACAAACGTGATAATTTTACCAAATGCAGTATTACTTGAGGCGTACGAGTCAGTTTTCCTGATTAGGACTAGCTAAAGTAAAATAAACAGCGAGGGTTTCACAGCCTTATAAAATCATATTTAACCTTGGATGGTAGGGGTGGGGTTGGAAAGCAGCCTGCTCTCTCACATAAGCAATACGCCCCCAAAATGCCAAACAACATTGAAAAAAAATTGCATAGGAGAAAAAGATGCTAAAGTGCTAATCAACGCCACACCAGGAAACAATTGAGCCAATCATGTAACAGCACTGATGCACCAGAGGTTTACAATTGTTTCTGCTGTATGGTTGCTTTTAAAAGCAGCAAAAATGTTTCTCTTAGCCTGTATTCCTAAAAAGCGGCAACCTCTAGGGCAGGGATGTCAAATTTATTTTGCATCGCCGGCCACATACAGCTCACTTTGATCTTATGTGAAAGGACCGGTGAAACTCTGTCAGTGTAAAGATGTTCAACTAGACATTTAATCAATGAAATGACTTCATATAAGAAAAAGAAGAGCAGTTTCAACATTACGGCTCAGTTTTTCTACATAACAAAGAAATGCTGCTGTGATAAATGAAAGAAATTTGTCAGCATGACTCCTGAGGCTTAAACTGTAAGAATTAAATGTGTAAAAATTACTGAAATTTATAATTTAATTGCTTTGGTATATTGTGCATGACCATGGGGGAGGTCATTATCGGCAGGAAAAGCTGTGAAAATACAGTTCAGAGACCAAAAATTAGTCTCTCCCTTCACGTTTTTCAAAGCCATCCAATGGTCCAGATTGAAGATTAAAGGCCGATTATAGCCCCTAGGCCTTATGTTTGACACCCCTGCTCTAGGGTCTGAAAAGTGAAGGCAAGGTGGAAGTGCCAAAAATTGACCGAGGCCAGATACTAGCAGATACTAGCATACTGGCAAATACGAACAGATAACCAAGCACCCCACCATCCGGTCTAAATATCAACACTTTTTACTTAAAAAAAACGAACACAGTAAGATCTCAAATGCTATCATTAAATCACCAAAATGCTCAGTCTAGAAACCACTGGGGTACATCATGGTAGCTACATCCATCTTTTATATACAGTCTGTGTAACTGCATACATAGCATTTGTTCAGTGCTTTGTAGAATGAGATGGACATGTTGATTGCATTGGCTAGCTGGACTCAATCACTAATGAAGCCTTAACGTGATCCATCTCTGAGCAGCAGGAGCATAACCTGCAGGGGAAACAAGCTTTTAAATGTGGGTTAAAGACACTAAATATTTTAAGCTCTTATATGCTGAATATAATCAGGCCACTGAGCAGATAAACAGTTTTTTGTTTTTATTTTTGGTCCTGACGACAACTGAAAATAAATTTGTGTCTCTTTTCCCGATTTGACTGATTTCAATAGGGGCTTGGTCCTCTTCCTCCAAAATAACAGAATGGCTGTCATGTAGTGACACTTGCTTATAGATGGATTTTGTTCCAAACACATTCAGTGCCTTTTATAATGTATTCTGTCAGTCAGACTACTAAATGGAGGCAAATGTCTTTTTCTTCTTAAAAAAACAAAACAAAACCCAGCACTACATCTCTGCTTTAAAACCATCTGCGCTCTTTAATGCTCTACCTGAAACATCCTTTTTTCCACAGCAGGACACCTCTAAGGCCTGATGCACACATGGAGAGCAATAAGGCAGTAAGGCAAGGACTGGCAAAATTTTAAAAACTGAGCTGAGGAACAGAATTCATTAGTGCTGCAGGAGGGGAATTCATTTCAAGCTTTCATGTTTCATTAAAAATGGAGTATGTTTGTTCGCATTGCTAATATCTACTCTGCTGATATACAGCCTACATTCCTAAAAAGCAAGCCACTTTCAGATAGATGGGAAGAGCAATATAAAATTATAGGGTACCACATTTAAGCAGTCTCTTTAAACACTGGTCATGCATATTTGTACTTTATTATACACTGACAAGTTACTGCAAACTTTCAAGGTCTTGATTTGAGTGCAAGTAGGAATAACTTTTCAAATTTTTGATAGGTTTGATGGAGGCCTTAGATGTATAAGCAAGCATGAGCGTCCACTTTAATTAAGGCCTTTTAGCATTTGTGTGCTACATTCAAATGATGACAAAAAGCATGAGCAGATCACATATCTGAACCCTGACATTTTTTGTATGGGCTGAAGTCTCGCAGCACAAAAAGGCAATTAGCTGTGAGACGAGCCTCTGTGGGCCAGCTGCGTGTCACAGATGCCAATTAAGCTTGGACACTGTGGCAGAGGCACGGGGCAGTTGTTCTCGCCCCTGAAACCACAGAAAGTTTGCTTCACCCTGCAGCAGATGATTCACATAAATAGAGTCACCGCAGCAGTTCTTCACACATCTCATCTGTCAATGGCAAACACAGTTACCAGTACACACAGTGCCGTACAGTACTGTTACTTTCAGCTCTTGTACTCGACCCCCTGTTCCGCACAAACTCAAGCTCACACTTAAGCTTACAGTCAAGTGGTGTTATAAATAAGGTGTGGAGCCTATCCACGGTATCAGTCAGCCGGAAAGGCCATCGCAGGACAGCTTTATGCTGAACATCTCGAAAGCGCTATTATCGCCTCTTCAAAGAGCAATGCTCTATTTCACATGCTGATGATTGCATGAGCATGGACGTGTGCACGCGTGACTAGGAGAGTCAGTGCACACATGCACTGCCCACCTTTGGAAATAGTCTTAACGAAACTGGTTGCAGAGACCCACAGCACAAAGTTCATGCATATGTATGACTTCACAGAACAACTTTGCAACTTCTGCAGCACATTGTCTCAAAAATTCTTATAAAGTGTGGAAAACGAAGAAGTCTTTAAGCTGTGCTCTGGTAGCATGTTTCAAAGCTTGCATCTAATTTGCATTACATAAGATAACATCGATTTTACTGTCAAACAAGTCTTTGAACTCGCCACACTGAACCAAATCAAAGCATGAAATCAATCACACACACCCCGATACTCCAACAACCTTAATTTACCATTGAAAAAGTGTTTTGTTTCTTTCACCCAACAAGATGGACGAATATTGCACTGGCTTCATGTTTAAAAATGCCAAATAACCTCCTGCAACTTTAGCAAGACTGGGACTGACAGTTGCACTTTTTATGCTTTTAACGGTACACAAAAAAGCCAAAAGTTCAGATAACCATTATTCATTAAGGTAGGAAGTAATTTTCCATCTATCTATATTTCTTGTAGGAATTTTTCTTAATCCTTAAAAGGAATAGTAAAGGATACATATATCTGCAAAGGTATTAAATCCACAACAACCTTTACTTTTTTCCCTATCAAACTGATTATGAGGTTATTTGTTAGAAACAGATCTTTTGAATCTAATAGCCTACAGAACCTCCATTAGCAGCAACAACCTCCATCAGACGTTTATGAGCCTGGCACTATGACGAAGGGGATGTCTGGGTCATTCCTCTCTACAGAACAGTTTACAGATCCCTGGTATTTTGGGTATATCAGTTGGGTTAAAATCATCACTCCTTAATATGACTTCATTATCATTATTATTATTATTGTTATTATTATTATATTTCTGTTTTGCTTTCAGTCATAGTCAGGTTGCATCACCTCTCTAAAGGTTCAGGTCTGCTGCCCTGACATTCTCCTCTGGAAATATATGAAACCATTTTTGATTTCCTCTGAGGAGCCAAAGCAGCCCCAAACCATGATGCTTCCTCCAGCACGCCTCACATTTGAGATGAGGTTCTGGTGTTTGTAAGAAGGTGTGGTGCTTGTCTGTCTGAGAAACAAAGACTTTTCTGCAAAAACAACTGTCTTTAAGACTCTGTTAAAAGTAGATGTTGTGCACCTTCATTTATAGATAGAGGAACCTCTATAACCCACCCTCTCAGTCTTATATCCTTAATAGAAAAACTGACTCTAATTAGCTTTTGAGCGATTCATTTTCACATAGATTCATTGCATTTTGCAAGTCCTGATAATTGTAAACTGTTTTTCTTATAGTTTTATCTTGTCTCTTAAATAACCTCATAACTGAGATTTTTAAAAAGTTAAATATAAACAGATTAACTTATATGTTGAATATACTCAGGCCACTGAGTCAGATAAACAGGTCAAGGCTTTTTGTAGGCACAGGACTTTACATTTGCATTTGATGAGCTTGCTGAGAAACTTAGCTGGGGATTTTCTGCCTGACAGTACACTGGACCAATTACTGTGGCCATTCCCACAACGTGCTTGCAGGCTGACAGCCAGAGAGCCAGGGAGGCAGGGAGAGAGAGAGAGAGAGTGCGAGAGACTGAGAGAGGATGTGTGTGAGGGTGCTTTTGTGTACTCAGACTGTAGAAACGTACAGGTCTCACCATGCCACAGGGCAGAAAGTCTAAAGCATCCTCTTAACTAAACAGGCAGCTCTGTGGGCTACTGCCAAAACTGTCAGAAGAGGGAAGTGCAGCATGTATGAAAAAGAGGGATAAGAGACATGGAGGAAATAGATGTAGTCAAAAAAAAAAAAAAAAGGGTAACGGGGGGGGGGGGGGGGGAGGGGGGAAAAAGAGGGGGGGGGGGGGGGGGGGAAGGGGG
>VUQG01001604.1:0-18635 GCA_015106755.1 Etia nguti | reverse complement strand
AGTAGTGGGCTAAACAGAAGACAATGAAGTGGCTCCCGTGAAGCCACTCGAAGGCAGTTCACCTTGTGTCAGTGTCTTTCTCCTTCCCCTCTCTTTGCCTCAGTCTCCCACCTGCAGTGACGCGCAAAACTTGAAACATCTTTAAGTGAATGACTCACTGAAGGTCTGCCGTGAGTTAAATAATTCCCTCCCTTCGCCTGCCGCCGTGCAGGCACAAAGCAAAACAAACGCCCCCGCGGCCCACACGAGAAACCCGAACCGTGAGCCGCTGTGAGACTTTGATCAAATTTCACTTTGATGGATGAGAGACAAACAAACAGCCCTTCAACCCCCACCCCCACCCCGGCCCCCAGCCCAGCCACTTCCACAAATTAATGAAATCTTCATCTCGTTGCGGAAATTAGAAATCTATTTGCATCCTAAGTGCGGGTCGCTTTACAAGCTTTATCAGAGAATCAAAGGGGGATATGTTCGTCTGGAGCGCTGGTTTAATATGGAAAATCATGCTTGTGGCAACAAAATAAATAAATAAATAACTGCTCAACAAACACAGCAGTGCTGATAAAAACAAAAAAGATTGAATAAACAAAAGGAGGTTTGTGGAAAACCCTGAGAGACACGGGTGATGGAAGGCAGTAGAGACTGAGAGAAGGGCCAATTATCTCCACCATAGAATCATTCGTTACATGAACGAATCAAAACGTCCTCGTTGTAATCAGTGCTGTATATGCATGCAAGACTAACTGTGCGTCTGTGTCTTCGTCTGCCATTAAGAACAATGTTGTCTTTCGCAGCCACGATCGCACAATCCAGCACAATCCAGGCAACGCTGACAGCTGAACTTCTGCATGGAAGTACATGATTATTCTACCTTTCATTCAACACTCTCTTTCAGCCGAAAGCACGAGTAGTGCTCTGTTTTCATGCCATGCAGTTTCTTCACTGTATGAGTCCATGATCTGGCTTTTGAAAATATAATTACAAAATATCTTATCTACATAACCCGACTGGGTCCTGAAGCCATAAAACGGAAACTATAAAAATAAGCTGTGGTCTCCCTCAAGACATCCTGCGTGAACTAATGAGAGATTATCAAACACGCCCTCCTCACAGATTTATCCCAAAGCCTTGTTTTCAGGGAATAAATACTAGCAAATAGAAATAGTTATCCAATCAATAATCCCATAATTTTAGGAGATAATGTGTACTCCTTTGTGTGCCTGAAGAGAGCTTTAAATCTGGCAAAGATGTGCGGTGGGTAAGTTGAGGGTGACCCCTGCTGGTAGGAAATGGATACTGTGTGGATGAAATGCTGTTTACCTCGAACAAGCTGAGGCTTCTGGGGAAACAAATTGCTGGTCTCTCAAAAGCAAACTTCATCCTACAACACCAAGTGTATTATATTTGATACATGAGGATTTCAGACCTTAACATTACTGGTGTGGTTTATTTTTCCGTGAAAAACCTGCACATTTTAGCAATAAATCACATAAAAATATCAGATGTTGCAAATATTAACATCAATAATTTGTCACAAGGTTCATTAAACGCTCAAATTTTTTTTTTTTTTTAAAAGAACATTTCTGGCCATTATAAAATAATTCAGGCTTTATAGGTTTAAATAACTGAATTTTGTCTTCAATGTATCACAAAATTACTCCGAAATTACCTGCCTACATGTTTCACAGCATGACCAAACCTATAACACACTGTGAGTAATTAGGATTTTTTTCATTATCAGGTGCTTCGAAATTAAGAAATTATTCATAAATCAGTGAGCAAATGGTGAATTAGTTAAAAAGATCCAAAAGCTTTTGCTAATATTAATTTCAACACGATGCAAACAAAGTAAACAGCTAAATCCGCACATCCTGCACATCAAGCAAATCTTTGATTTTTCTTAATCGCAAAAAAAAACCATTCAAGGAGAGTGATTAAGGCTGAGAGACTTTAAAACTTTTTTAATAACCAGCATTTATTCATTTCTCTGGAACAAACAGGGAAATAAATAAATGCAACCAAACAAACAAACCAAATTTTTATTCTAGGCTTTGTTATCAATTCCGCAATCACTTAATAGAGATAAAAACACCACAGCACCTTCAAAGAAACCCCTTAACAGTGACTCACAGAGAGACAACAGCTTTGAACAGAAAGGATTGGACAGGGGGTGGAAGGTTGGCCACAAAGCAGCTTAGGAACACTGAGATTAAAAAAAAAAAAGAATAAAAAAACATCAAAGTTGTTAAAAAAAATAGCTTGAGGGCTTAGAGCCATTTAATTCTTCTGAGTGTGTGTGCGTGTGTGTGTTTGTGTGAATAAGGGAGCAGCCAAAAGTATCTTATTCAGTATGCATCTGAAATTAAACAGCCCTCCTACTGCAGTTTTTTCCCATTTTATTCAGCAGACAAGCTCTGGTATCCATGGTATGCTAAAATCTGCTTCACACAGGCATCCAACCCCATTTCCCCATGTGACTGCCTCTGCTTAATTCACTGCATCCAAAAACAACACTGATGAAGCTTCCAGGCCAGAAAAATAAACTAAAACTAAACTAAGTAAACCTGCATTCTATCTGAAAGCCACCAGAGGGCGATAGCTGTGGTTGCAAAAAGACTTCTGGTCCTATAGCAGTTTATGGGAAAACTGCTTTTTGACTTTACCTCTGTAAAAACTTTCCTAATGTAATTATGGGCTGAGTGCCTCAGATTAGGTCGCACTGAATAAAAAATTAAGTCCATTCAATTGAATTTTATTTATCTAGCACAAATTTACAACAGTCACCTCAAGGCGCTTTATATTCTACAATAAAGATCCTACAGTAAGTAAAACCCTCAGACACCCGTCCCCCTATTAGTAAGCACTTGGCAACAGTGGGAAGTAAAAAAAATGTTTTTAAAAGGAAGAAACCTCCAGCAGAACCAGGATCAGGGAGGGACAAAAGAAACTGTGGAGAGTAAATCTTGGCCAAACTATGTTTTAAAAAGGAGGATATTCCAGTGTATGCTAATGGATGAGCAAACAGGACTTCAAAAAACAGTGGATGACATCACAGTAGCTACCTCCATCTTTTATCTTTTCTGTCTGGTTTTTTTTGATGGGGTCTGGAAAGATCTGTAATTGTAAAGTCACTCCTAAAAGGCTAGATCTAATAAAGCCTGAAAACACATTACCTTGCGAGACAGCTGGACTCTCATGAGATCAGCAAGATCAAAACAAAACAATCCATCTTGCACAACTTCAAGTCACATAAGCAACAACAGGTAGCTCTGATCATTCAGTAATTTAGGTAACATCATCTACTGTAGAAATTAACTGTCCCAAGAAATACAGGGAGAATCCTCTAAATACACCAACTCCTTTTAAAACACCTTGCAAGGATCACTTCTTTTATCTGATCTAGCGTATTAGTGGAGAAAAAAAAACCCACATGAGGACCTCTTGAACTAAAATATGCTAATAGGTTATGATTACTATTGTTTGCCCAGTGAAGCCAAAAGCATGTTACCGATCTCTGCTACAAAGGCTTTGGTAAAAATCTTCCTACGTCGGCAGATGAAATAACACAGACCTTGAGCAATAACAAAGACATCACTCAAGGTCTCTGTTATTTGAATGCTGTGACTCTACTGTTGAGTCATAACTTTCATTTGTTACTCATCACACTGGCATCTCGAATAGACTGTAACTTGTTAACTTTAGGCCCATGTCTCACTGTGACCCAGATTTACATGTTTGTAGAAGGTGTTAGGTACACAGCACCAGGAGAACAAAGGGATAAGATGTTCTTTGAGAATAGCTTTCCCTGAGGGTAAACTGATGCTATTGCCAAGAGTCTGACCTCCGTATGTGCACATAATCAGCCTGACACCTGCGTCCCTGCAAAAAAGAAAAAAAAAAACAAAGTGAAAATACCGCCCCCGACGAAGCCGATTTATTTTTTCCCTTTTATGGCTTACCAATCAAAAGAAAAGCTTCCGACATCTTAAAAAGGTTTTGCAAATCTTGTCATTTTTCATTGCAACAATATAGCAAAACATTCAAATAACCTAAAACACTCATTTCCACTACCCCTGTAAAACAACACTGATCCCCAAGCATCTCACATGAGGACCATCCATCTAAAGTTTAATAACCTCTATTAATCAATAAAAATAAAAAAAAGTCAAACTGATAGATTAAAAAAAAAAAAAAAAATTGCCTTTACATACTTTTTAGCCCATTTAATGAGGTCTGACCCTGTTTCAGACTGTATTAACCCACCACTGCCAGACTGGAACAAACAGGTACTTTCATTATTGATGAATGTGTTGAATGGCTGTCCCTCCATTTAAATACTACAAAAGAGAGATAAGCCACAGCCATAGACCACCTACTGCACATTTATCTTGACCTTGCTTTCAAACCCTCAAACTGTGTCTAAACAGTAACTGAACAGCAGCATTTACTTAATAATCGGACACATCAGGCCTGCCCCCTGTAGTTAGCCAGATGTTGCTGTCAGCATGCGAAGGATGATAAACGATGTGACTCATGGGTAAAAAAAAATAAAAATGAAAACACAGCTATGGTTCCAATCAGTGTGTATCAGTATCGTGTTAATGGAGGAAGTTCAAGTTTAATTTTAACTGCATTATGACGTGTTAAATAATCATGATCTTTCACTCCTGCAGAGGACTATTTCTCCTGTAATGAAGGAGGACTACTTTTACATGAAGCCTGGTCTGTGTCGTGGCCCCATCTTATTTTTCCTGTAAACTGAGAGGTCCAGCAGGTTAATGAAAGCAAAGTAAATGAAGCCAAAGTATAAAGCTAACAAACAACGATGCCCTGTGTATATGTTGAATACACAATAGGCAGGTATTTGCAGTGCACACACAAGAGCAACCTAATAGGCGATGGACAGCGGCACACTGTCTGCTTACATTTCACACATCAATATGAACAAATCCACAGAAGCCATTACTTCTGTCTTATTATCCTTACTGCTTCATAACACATAAGGCAAACAAAGCATGTGTGATAGGTCTTGCACAGAGTCCTCAGTCCAGCACTGACATGTACTACAAGCAAGGAAAAAACAAAACAAGTGTTTGATTACTGCATATCCAGTTTGACCACGTCACCTGATACCAAGGCCAGGAGACACAGGTACCCATTAAAAAAAAAACCAAAAAACCCAGAAATCTTTATTGAAGACACAGTCTGTTTTCAATTATACACCAATTACACCTGGAGATTAAATATCGGCTTATCTTTTCAAAACGTGGATAAGTTTGTCTGCAGATCTACAAGGCTTTACTCAAATATGACTAAACAACCTCCCATTATTGGAGTATTAAATGTGACCGCTTTCCATTATAAGTTTTGTAAAAAAAATAAAAATACATATACATATATATACATACACACACACACACACACACATATATATAGTATGATCTTATCATACGCTGCTCTTTTTATTTTTTATAGTGGAAGCAGATTTTAAAATTCAGTCAGCTTAATCTTTCCTAACTGCCACTGGTGAACTGACAAAAATGTACTCTCTTTTTAGTCTAATTTATCACAGCACAGCATTAGCCTGAGCAGAAAATAATCACACGCTACATCAGCACAGCATATCATACGAAAAGAAAACGTAAACGCTAAGTGTGCAAAAACCAGAAAGGTTAAATGTCTTGTTCAATCGACCTGGCTCATATCTCCCAGTGCCGTGAACAAATAGAGTAACAAAACTGTACTCAGAGTCATTTATTGAAGGTCATCACAACAGTGAAAAGCCACAGCGAAGCTAGGAATGAATGTAAGTAACTAAACGTGAAATAGAGCCGCTCTGCCTTTTTGCTCCGTCGACACTTGACGAATTGAATTTGTGCAAAGGGGATAGTGACAAACGCTTCCTGTGACCAAGCATGACTAAGTGCAATTTGAAACACTGCCATGCCAAAAATGTTCAAATACTCTTATAACAGTGTCTGCATCACAAACTGCGTGGGGTGAGGAGGACTGACATAAAGTCTGTTTAACTGATATAAACAAGAGCCTTCAGTTGTGCATAACTGTAATATAACAACTGCTGTTTAGATAAAACACAAAAAAATGAAATCCAATGTATAGCTGATGAATCATCGACACATTCATTAACAAATTAAAACTCTAGTAATACTGACAGCCTTGTGGTGCCATTACTACTAATATGAGTGCTTCTGACTCTGGGTAATGACAAAGACATCACTCAGGGTCTGTGTTACAACTCGCCGGTGTGTCCAACAATAGTGGTGCAATTGCTAAAACAATCCCTTCTAGATGGCGTTTACTGTGGATCGAAAAGAATAAAATATGGCAGCTTTTTAAAAATTGTAATCAAAACTGTTAAAGTAAGAACTGAAGTAATCAGACCTCACAGCATAATGAACCAGATGAACATGGGAAAGGCAGCCATCTATTCACAAAGCGGTAGATGGAGAAACTTTGATTTTATGATGAACACTGTCCAAATGCATCAAACAGCACATCAAACCAGACAGCTGCAGTCTAAGTCTCTACTTGAAGTTTACCTTGCTCGGGATTCTCAGGTTCTCCACAGGACTGAGGTCTGCCATGCTCTCCTGGGGGCTTTTCAGGCCCTGCCAAAATAAGATCCAAATTAAAACTACAAACACCAGGTATCGTTAACGTTACTCTTTGTGTTTCTCTTCTTTCTTTCTTTTTAAAAACCTGTAACCTGTCACAAAACTTCATCAGCACACCACTGCATACAGCAAAAAGTGGAACTGAGGGGTAGATTTCTGAAAGCGATATGCTCTGTTGTGTTCAGTGTTGACCAATTGCCAAACACTACTGCATGTGCAAACTGAGAACTTCCCTCTATCCGCCCAGTTCCCATTATTGTGTTGTTATTGTTGTTGTGTTAAACTCTCACCACCGCGAGGTAAATTGCCATGTGCATGCCTTAATTGCCTGAGTTAAACAACTGAAACAGCTCTTAGTCTGGCTGAACGTTTCACTTAATGAACCAAACGATGAGCTGTCAAATTAGCCAGTTAGCTTAGCAAGCTGCCACGCTAACTACCGGCTCCTGTCAGAGACAAACAGCCGACAGCGTAGTTTCTGTACACCTGCTCTGCTCACCTGACGGGCCATAAGAGACTTGATCTTCTGCATCGTAGGTCCAAGTCGTGTCAGCGGCTAAAGAAATGAATAAAGCTCCAGCTGTGTCTTGTTGTCAACAGTGCACCTCCATCACTACGAGAAGGAAGCCATAGTTGAGCCTCACGTGACTGGCACGGCAGGAACCGGAACGTTGCAAAGCCTTCTGGGAAATGTGTTTTTTAAGAGCCAGTGCTCGTGCTCTTACCTGTCAGGCATTTCACGTATTAAAAATGAAAGTATCTGGATGAAATCCAAAGTACATGTTGTTATAAACAGAGAAAATGAAAATGAAATATGATAAAATATAAACAGGGCGTCAAAGATTGACACTACAGTAATGTACTGCTGCCATACGCCACTGGATGGTAGTAAATTAACAGAGATATTACACAGCAGTCATCTAGCCTCCTTGTGCCAAAATAAAGAAAGTATGGGTGCAAATGATAGCAAATTAAAAAAAACAAAAAAACACGGAGTCTGTATTGTTTTTCCTAAAACTGAGATGAGGCTGCCATGGGACAACGGAGCCACCGTTAACGTTAATGGCAACACATATGCTTATTTTTCTATTACATGGCTTTAGGCTGAATCTCTGTACATGGATTTATTCAGGTACTTACAGTACTTTGCAGAAATCTTGAGTCACACCACATTTATTTATATTTTGCTAGAAAACTGGGGAACAGGTGCAGCAGTTTATTGAGGCGTGTACAAACATACATAAGAATTTCCAGTATGTAAGACAAAAATAGGGTTTGTATCATTCAAACAAGCCTTAAAGTCAATATTTGGTATTAAAACATTTGTTCTTCAACACACTGTGAACTCTCTTAGGCAATCTTTCTCGTCATTTCTTTAAGTAGTCATCAGGAATAGTTCTCTGTCCTTCTATACTCGAAGGACATTCAAAGCTCTTTTTGTGACTGATAGTGTTTCACTGTGTGTTTCTCTCTTCAGGTTTGCTTTTACTGCACTAGCAGGGTGTTTGGGGTAATTGCCATGCTGAAACATGAAATCGTCACCAATGTGTTTCATTCCACCATGTTGCATGGCAGATCAATGGCTGTACTTTTCTGTATTCATAACTCCATCAATTTTCCATCCACAGCAACCCGGCCTTAAATAACGCTCCAAACCATGACAGACCCTCCCCTGCTTGTTTGTTTTTTTACAGATGGCTGTGGACACTCACTGTGGTACCTCCTCCTTACATATTGACAACAATATGAATAAAGATCAGATTTGGATTCATGACTCCATAAAAACCTGTTGCCACTGATTTTTAACCAGGTCTTGTGTAATTTGGCATTCCTCAGTCATTTCTCTTTGTTGCGCTTCCTCAAGAATGGCTTCTTGACGACCACCCTCTACTGAGACCATCTTTTTGTAATATGTGTGAATCATAAATTAATCATAGGTCAGTGTTAAGTGGCCTAATAAGCAAACAAATGAAAAAACATTCCTCTGACAAAGGTCAGGTAGAAGGACGACACTGCAAATGAGTGAAAAAGCAGCCAATGTCCAAAGAAATCCTTTGAAAGACCTTCAGAAAGCCTGAAAAACTATTGCTCAAAATTACTCTAAAAAATGACAAGAAAGTCTGTATCCATGGAAGAAAACTATAAAGGATTGAGGGGCGGATCAAGACTTTTACACATTAATGTACATGCCTTACATATTAACATATACACATGTTTATATGCTAATGATTCAATAAAAACAATTAATTAATAAAATATAAGGTGTGTCATAATGTTATTATCAGTACACCACATGGGCCGGTTTCCGAACAGCTCCAGGGTTTGTTTATTCCTAAGAATAAAGTAGAACGCTTGTCTTTTAATTCTACAGCCACTGTCAGTATTATACACATTATATACATACAGGTTAACACCATAAAGTATACGCTGGCTTTCCTATTTTTGGGATGTTGTAAATGTTTAGCGCAGCACATTTACTTTCATGACCAAGAATTTGCCCGCTGTCACCACAGATTCAGTGCCACGCAGGTCCATCTCTGCCAAGCAAGCAGTTATGCCTGGCTCTGCATTGTAAACTGTTCCAAATAATTCCCAAAAGAGCACACACAGACCTATTCAGCCTGCTTTGTAATTGCCCCCTTAGGTGTTATGTCGGGCTGTGCTTGGTTAAAAGCAGGCAGCGTGCAGCACACAGCAGGCACTATGAGCTCTAGTTCCTGGTTAATGATGCCTCAGGCTATTTCCCAGTCAAATGAAGGTGAGTTCTCCTTAGGTAAGTTTACTCCACTGTTGTTTGTCAGGCAGTCATCCACAGTGTGGAGCCTCCCTTTAAGTATACACTGAGACGGAACAGATGGCAACCCCTACCCGGAGATGCCACCACAAAGACACAGCACACTCGGCTGGTCAGTTCAACAGCTATAATTAGACCAAGATTTAATAAACAACTTGTTGTTATGCAGGAGAGCATCGTGATATGCCACACCTTAGAATTCAGCAGGAGTTCTAGATTCAGATTTTTTTGTTTTTTAATGTTCATGGCGTAAAAAAGAAAAAACTACAGTTCGATAATAATTTACTATATTAGCCAGCATTTTGTGCTATAGCATTTCACACACTGAAAAGATGCACTCAGCATGGTACCACATAATGAGTATACAACAGTGTAGTGATAATAAGCTGCATAATAGTAGAAACAAATGTTCCTTTACGTGATTCACTCTCCAAGGTTGGCAAACTTGGAGCATTTCTAATGAGCTGCATATAAAAATTTGGCCTCCGCTTTCTAAATGAATCACTCTACTTCTGACTTTCTCTCCACGCTCGCCCCTTTATTTGTATTTCTGTATTTCTCTTCTGTCCACAACACATATATGTATGCGCGCACACACAAACAGGAGCAAGCGCACACCCGTTTCTATCTACTCGTGACAAGGTGTCAGCAGGAGCAGGTGGAGGGCACTATGCCACATGCTGAACCATCCGTCTGTCGCTGCCTATCTCTATCAGGTACACAGCATACCAATACAGCGAGGCTGAAAGAAGCTAGCGGTCTGCAGCAGTGTTGGGACTGAAAACACAACTCTTGCGAGGAGAGAGATTACAGCCAAGACATCAGACAAAGACGGACTGTGAAGCAACAGAATAACTGACAGCTTTGCTGGCTTCAGCTATTCTTTTTTTCCAGGAAGTGTGAAAGAACAAATGTTCATTTCAAGCCATTACTGCTTTTGCTTTTTTACAAAAAAGAAGGCATACTAAAGCAAAATACGGACATAATTGCAGAATTCGCAGATTAGAGTACATTGTCCTTGTTTGATGTCAGCAAACAGTGCATACTCCAAATGACCAGAGTAGTAACAGTTATATTTTTAATAAAGTACAAAACAAACATGTGAATGCAAACTGTACAATAATGAATTATGAATTCTTTATCATTGTCTTTTCATTGAGCATTTCATTGTGTCCATTATGAGAAGAGAGAAAATGCTACATTTGGGGAAGCAGGGCTGAATGTTTTGATAGGAATAAATAGATTAGAGTGAAACATAGAAATAGAATAATATGTATAAAGAATCTGCTGGATAATCCATGTACAATATTTACAGTTAACCTGAATATATATTTCGTACTGCATTAATTATAACACTTCTCACAAAATATACTCTCTCAGCAGGGAATGCTAAATTAAAATGATATTATTCTTTTTTTTTTTCATCTATATTTTAAATAATAAGTCAAGGAATGTGGCAATTTCGACACCTTGGATGCATCACAAGATCTTCAAAATAAGGTAAAACTGAATACTTCTAACTTGCTTAGTTTTATATAATCTTCACCTTAAAACAGAAAAAAAAAGGTTTTTAACTTCAGTTATGCTTTTGCAGAAAAAATAAAAAATATGCTGAACATACATTTTCATTTCACACCAACGTCAGCAAAATACACTTAACATCCATCCAAAACTCTCGTCAACAGCAGTGCACTATCAGGTTGTGTAATCCCACGAGTCTCCTTCATCCCTTGTGCAAAAAAACAGGCCACCAGAACCAGTGCTTTAGGCTTTGATAACAGAGACTTAAGAGAATAAAGCTACAAGGAAGTCTTCAAGTTAAACCATTTTAAGTTCCATCTCCTCTCTCCAGCCAGACTTTACTTCAGCAAACTGTGACTTGGGGTTTCAGGAACGTGTCTGATCACATCGTAGATGGTAGTATGCATATCTTGAATCGATTCGAGACGAGCCAAAGATCTGCACGATGCCTGGTGGATTAGTCGTACGGGCAAATTACAAGCATGAAAAAAACAAAAGATTTTGGACAAAATGAGAGTTGCTGCTTCGTTGGTTGTGAAAATACCTGTGCAGATTCCATCTTCCCAGGTATGGAGACGAACTCGTAGATGCCAAAGTCCTCTGTTGCATCCTCGTGACCTGTTGATACACATTTTGATAAATCAGAGCAAAATTTATGTTACAGTACAGCTGTTAATGTCTGATCCCTGTCAGATTTTATAATGGCATGGTAAATTGTATGATGTCAAACTTAAAACATAAAACTGCTCTTATCTGAATTAAATTCTCCTTATCTTGTTTGAGTTAAGGTAAGTTAAGTTGTTAAGCTTTCAAACTTGCTTTTTTGAAGCTGATTTGGACAGTAAAATAAAACTAATGCCCTGTTCATCTAATATTTCCAATCCAGTTCCTTGTTAAATATGATATAATGCATGTGTATAAATAAATATGAGAGTGATTATGCGGGGATCCCTTATAAATAACGTATTTGACGGTAATAAGAGGGCAAAAACGAATAATCTGTGAACAAAAAAGTAGTTTACCTGAACGATGTGGTCGTTTCTGCTCTGAAAACGGTCTGCTCAAAAACAAATGAAAATGTTAATTGAAGCTTATGTGGGGAAAATAACACGATGGCAGATTTTTTAATTGATTTCATAATAAAGGCTCTTACTTGTTGTAAATGCTCATAAGCACTGGTGATGAAAGAGAGGGGAAGGGGAATGAGAAAGAGAGAAAAATATAAAGTCACGCATACAGAAGCGACAGCATAACAAATGTGACCTTCACTTTCTCAAATAAAGAAGTTACTTTGCCCTTGTTTCCTTTAATCTAACATTTGCAAGTCATTTACATTTTCCCAGTAACATTTTCTTTTTTTGTTGTTGTTTTGTTTTCCACATGAAAAAGTAGGGGAACACAGGTGTTACTAATGACATTAATTAATACCATTTCTAATTACATTTCAAGTCAAAATGACTGCTGTGGAAAAGGTTTATTAACTTCCACATGCAAGAGCTTGGAAACCAGGGGGAAAAGTGAGATTGAACTCACAGGGATTAAAAGCAAATACGGTTCTGTAAAAAAGTGCTTGCCAAAGCAACAGCAGAAAACAGTATCTAACCTCTCTTTGGATGACAGGTTCTCCTGAGGAAGAACAGCAGCATACAGCCAATGACAAAAAAAGAGCAGACAGTAATGACTGCCAGCGGTGATACAGCGCTACCCTCTTGGGTGTGCTTCTCTTTCCCTGTTAATGAACAACAGTCACATGAATGATACATGAACACACATTTGAAAGTAAGCCAGTTCTGTAGGAATGACAGAGTTAACAAGTTGGTCTTGGTGCCCGGGGGCAAAAAACGGCGCAGTAAAGACCCCAACCTGGCCCACTGGACAGCTTTGGAAAACGTGAACTTTATTTTCATAGTTTTCCCGAATTTAAGATACCTTTGCTGTGCTGCGGCCCTTCATACTCTAACAAAGTAATTAACTAACAGACAAACAATTAAATTGCAGAAATATTCCTGTTATTTTTTTTCACTATTTACTATATTCAGTATATGAATACAGGACATTCTGGCCAATGAGCTACCAGAACATTTTCTGTAATTTCTCACGTTTCTCTCTTTCTTTAATCCCAAAGAATCCTGTTGGCAGGTTTCTTTCCTTTACTGAACCATCATGTGTTTATCACATAGAAAAGCTGAGATGTGTTATTGAAATCGTGTTTTTGTGTCTTGAAGTAAGATATCTCAGGGATGTTGATGGTGGCTACAAAAACAAGCAAACAAAGGCTTTACTGAAAATTTACTTTTCAGTTTAAAATGTGTTAAATCTTATGCATGATGGTTTCTTTGGGTAGCCAGTGAGTTCAGATAAAGGCTAACGGTATCTAGCTAGCTGTCTTTTAGGTAGCTAGACAAAGTTACTGAACTTGACATTTATAGCAGTTTCCTGGCAACTAATATTTGTTGCCATGTAGTTAATTAAGGGCTACCTGTTTAAGCTGCGGTCTCTTTTGTTTTTGTTTTTCTTAATGTGACAAACTCAAGCAATTCTATTTATTTGTTACCATTAATTAGCAGGTATCTATGGATGTACCTAACCAAGGTACAATGCTAACTAACCAAGCTAGCTAGCATTAGCTGAAAATGTGGAACTACACTCTCTTATCCACAATTGATCTAAACATGGTCAGGTCAGGTGCCAAAATAAATACATAAATAAATAAATCATCTCAGGATCCTCTTTTATAGACAGTAAATGGTATAGTCTCCCACAGCGGCTAACGTGTGTGTAAAATGCTTGAATTTTAAAACTGTAATCCTCAGAAAGAAATTTGGTAGGGTTCATAAAAGATTTCGATGTCAATAAAAAAAGGGCATCTGTTGACTCCTTAAACAACGTGTTAAATCAGCCAGTATCAGCAGTAATCATAAATGTGCCTTTCTCAGTATCACCCAGGCAACATATTAATGTTGCATTCAGCACACAGAAACTCCATATGCTATAAAACTTTGTCAACAAATATAACAGCTGTTATCCAGTGTTTACTTTCCCAGCCACTGAACTTAAATACATGCTGCAGGTACTGGAGCCTAGCAACACAGATATAACCTTAGTTTTATATTAATGTACTGTATATTTCATTATAGCCATAACCTGGTCTGACCTGTCAGCTTTTACGCAGTGTAATGCTCCAGTTATAGTATTTTATCTCCCCAACTGTTCTCAAAAGGTGGTCAGTGCTTATCATTGGCAAGGATTATCTCGAAACGCTCACCCAGCTCTTCTGCATTTGGCGTGACACACTGTTTGCAGAGTGTTTATCTCAGAGGATTCCCAAAACCTACCCACGCTCTCCTCCCTCTTGCCATGTTCCACCCTCTACCCACCTGTTCCCAAGCTGGCCACCACCAGAGTAAACTGGGCTTCGTCCTGTTTCTGCGTCACGTTGTTGAAGGCACGGCACAGGTACTCTTCAGCCTGGGCCAGTCTGTAGGAGCGCACCTCTAGCCGAGGGCCCTCTGTGACGATCTGAGTTGCATTGCGGGTCTTGGAGATCCACACATAGCTGTTAGGTGGGTTGGAGTCAGCCTGGCATTCAAAGAAGACCAGCTCCCCAGGGTTGATGGTGAACACCTCCCCTGTGCGCAGGCCCTGGACAGAGTTCACCTCAAGGTTGTAAGGGCCATCTGTGTGGGCCGGTGGAGAGTGAGGAAAACATGACAGTTTGCTGGTGAGATGTTGGGTAGCAGAGGAAAGCAGGGTAAGAAAAGTGAGTTTCTAAATACAAGGTCACAAGTTTTTACACGGAGTAGTGGGATAAATACGGGTGGGTATGTTGACAGTGCCAGTGGAGAACACTGAGACCTAGGTGAGGCGGGGGTGGACTGGGGCAGCACTGAACATGGGCTGTCGAGAAAGTGCACTACTCTAACTTAAAATAAGAATTGTCTTTTTCCAACACAGTCAAGCATATTATTCATAAACATATTAATATACATTTTAGATAAAACCTAACAGTTAAATAACAAAATTATCTGTTAAGTGAGAATTTACTGTAATATTAGTAGCAAACAGACCAGTTCACTATCAGCTGTTTTTTTTATTGTATTTTCCAGTGAAAGCAAGCATTAAGAAGGAGACTGGCTGTACGAGAAACTCAATACGGCAAAACTGAAAGAAACCGAGAGTGCTTCCTGCAGGTTGAAACACAAACACGATCTGCCTATGCAAACAAAAATGATGTCACAGTCAAGATGAGAACACCAACGCACACGACTAAAGAGGTGGAGGTAAAAAGTGCAGGAAGCTGTGGATAAAATCTGCGACGCCTTTCTTTTGTCATGCTTCAACACAAAGTCGTCTGTTTAGTAAAAATTGAAACACATTAAAATGAATACCCAGGAAAAATTACGCATGCAGTACGTTCTTAGTTCAGCCTCATACTGGCACATCACATAAAGTCTATCAGTGCATCTACGCCGTTTATAGTAGAACAGAGGAGCTCTGTGAGATAGGTCTGCTCCCATGCAAATACCAGCCCATAACAGGCGCATGTTTTTTTGTTTGTTTTTAAGCTGATAGTAAGTAGGCTGATCTCACTAAAATTTACAAATGACCTTTGTAAAGCAGCTCCCGGACGCGAACAAAGCCATTACAGGGTTCAGAAGCTGAAGAAGAAGCTACAGCTACTCACAGTAGACGTTGAGTTCCACAGCCTTGCTGTGTTGGCCTGGGGTGACCGGGTTGCTGGCCACACAGTGATAACTTCCCTTGTCCTCTTTTCTCACAGGGCTGATTAACAGTGTAGAGTTATCTTGGGAGTAGTGGTATCTGTCACTGGAACCCAGTGCAACATTATCCCTGAACCACTTAAACATAACTCTTGTTCCTTTCTCAACAGAACAAGTCCAAGTTACGTTTGCTTTGTCCTCAATGACTGCATAGGAAGGGCTCTTCTCAATGACTGGATTGGACACAGGGACTAGTCGGGGGTGGAAGGCAAGAAACATTAATTAATATCTGAACAGTGACCAATTAACAAAATTAAATAATGGGAAAGATAAACATGAGAAACATGCAACTCACCATCTACAGTTACACGAACAGTTTTCTCCTCCTCGATAATGTGTCCTGATTGGTTATCATGCTTTATGTTGAGGCTCAAATGATAATCTCCTTCATCGTCTCTGTTTAAGTTCTTGATTTCCAAAGAAAGAGTGTATTTGTTGAAGACGAGGTGGTCACGGCGGCTCATGTCAGGGATTACTTCTTTTTTGGTGAATGTCACCAACGTCCTGGTCTTGGTGCCGCTCATCACGGTGTGAGACCAAGTTCCCTGAATGTCTGCTTTGTCCATTGGAAAGCTGGTTTTCACAGACAGGAGCACGGAGTCCCCTTCAGTGACATGACTGACCGATGGATCAATGTGAATCAGTTGGGAGCTAACCTCTGAGTTGATGCAGGTGGTGGGAGAAGGAATGAAGGAAAACTCAATTAATGCACAATTAGTGAAAGGTAACATGTTAGATTGTCCATGTGACACATCAGGTTTCATACAGAGAAACTCTTTGTAGTTCTTTACCTACTTGATGATTCCAGCGAGCTAATGTCTAAAATTAAAACTACAATAGGCTTAAATAGCTTTTGGGGTACTTGGAGGTTGAACAACAATTTCACCATCTATAGGGGCAAGATTTTTACTTTTTTAGACTTCTCCTGCATTTCCTACACTCACATTGTAAACTGGACTGATTTTACCTTTCCTTGTTTTCTGTACTAAACTCTTACATTGGTGCATGGCCAAAGTTTCGAAAATGAAGTCAACCCGTGTGCAGAGTAATGCCTTTGGGCCACATCTAAAGATTCAGACCACTTGAAACCATCAGTTTCTGACATTTTTTTCCTCCTTTTTGGTCTATATGATGTCACTCAGAGCAGATAACCCTAATATGGTCATATCAGGCACGTATCTCTGGCTGTGAGAAAACCAGTCACATCCACCCCCTGTTTAAACTTTCTGTTTGTGAGGAGTAGGAATCAGAAAAAAAGCGGAAAATATGAGATAAACAAATTATTTTAAACTGTGAATAAATAAAAGCTACAGTAGTGGAGTCAAAGAATTGGAGATGGGATTGATAAAGGGTTTTGGGTTTTTTCCATGTAAACATGTCAGCTGAATCAGGAACTGACAAAGATCAAACTGAACCAAACTGAGCTGAGAGATACTGCCAAATCGGGCAACAATCGTCTGTTTTGTTTGACAAGAAATCCCTTTCACTATATTTTTGCCTGTGGTTATCAATATATGACACTGATATATGAGATGCTACAAAAGAGATACTGTCTGATGATACAACAGGCTTTTCTGTGTACCCCACTTTAAAGTTAACACTGTCACCCTTTTGTGCATGTCATGTGATAGAACACTAACATGGATAAAAATACTTTCATTTAGAACTGAAAAATATGACATGCATCAGGTCACTGATTACTGGCACTTGGTAACAACCTGATATTACCATTTGCCATTGCTTTATTTCAGTATTGTCATTTTGTAGGTTGTTGGAGGATTCAATTGTAAAAACTGGAGAAAATTGAAAGAAAAAGTTGTTTTTTGTAATTATTTAAAGCTATAGATGCAATATAGTCAGGAGATTTCACTTTAAAGATAAAGTCAATTCTGTTTTGTCTGCGTAATCTCCAATGATCTGCATCCTAGTCTTCAAAGTGTCCAGGTCCTGAAACTGCTGTGTGTTAATATTGACCTAACTCCCTACGGAGTGACATTGCTGCCAGACGAGGATCAGGCTCTGTCTCTTTTATAGCAACTCGTTGCGAAACAAACACTTGAGCTGTGTGAAGTAACTAAAACTGCTGATCTATTGCATCTTGTGGTCTGTTAAAGCTGCGGCTGGTTGCCCGGGCAGTTTGTTAACTAGTTACAGGCAACCTTGAAAAACACAAACACCCGATAGAGCTATCAGTGTTTTTCAGCTCATGCTGCCACTTCAGCCAGAAGGTCGAGCGGTTTTACTCAGCCTGATGAATGAATGATGTCATTTACTTACATATTTAAATGGTCAAATCTTTCCAAAATGCGCTGAATTACATCTGTGCTGTGACCTGTGTTCACTTGACATTTTAAAGTTATGTGAGGTGAAATGATGGAGTCCGTTTGGATGCCAGGCCGAGTTAAGCAGCATGTGAGTAGGCAGTGCTACTGTGAAACAAACTCACGAAAACCTCCCAGTTTTTGTTCATAGTTATCTCTTTCAACTTCCTCTTTCTGTTCTCGAGTGTCTTTGTCTCGCTTCTGTTTGTGCATCTTCTCTTTTTTTCGGCACCAAAGAAGTGTCTTGAACATCGGTCGTGAATAACAGTTTCTATAGGCTGTAGATCAAAAAATTTAAACTTTGAATGCTTAACAAAGTAATCAAGACTTAATTAAGTTTGTGTTACACATCATATAGCGCAATGTCCATAGGAAAATTGGGGGGGGACTCGAAAAACTCAGGGTTTTTTAGTTTTTCCTGTAAAGCCATATTTTTCCTCATGTTCCTTTCTGTTCCTCTGTCATGTTTTGCTCATGTTGATCATCACAATAGATCCACTGACTGCTGTTATGTCCTAAATAATGCATGCAGCACAAACACCACGGTGACACGTCCCATTCTTATAAGACCGCAGGCCAGTTT
>VUQG01001602.1:19920-57512 GCA_015106755.1 Etia nguti | reverse complement strand
TAATCTTTACAAAAAAAAAAAAAAATATATTTTTTTTTTTGTTTTTTTTTTTTTTTTTTTTTTTTTTTTTTTTTTTTTTTTAAAACCAGGTTGAAAGTGGATCATTTAATTAAGGTTTGGTTCTAACACACAGTGTCTTCTTTCTCTCGTTTTTTTGTTTTCTTTTTCTTTTTCATTTTAGGAACAGATGACCCCAGAAGAACTACAGGTATACTTGTTCATTATATGCTGGTTTCACTGTTCCTAGCGTACAATTAAATTTACTAACAAGATAAAAATATAACGTTCACATTTCATATTTTGTGATTCCTGTCCCTCTCGATCTCAGGCTCAGCTTGCTGAAAAAACAACATTGCTGAGCGAGGCTCGACTGAGAGAGCAGCAGTTTGTTGAAAGAGTGAGTGTCGGACCCCCTTGGTTGCTCTTTCTGAGGACACCAAATCCATCGCAGTGTATTCCCAGGATTCTGTGGCCTCCAGCAAGAGCAGCTACTGCTCTCCTGCTGCATCAACTTAATTACACAGCACATCTGTTTACATTTGGTTTAACCCCATAAACAGTCAGAACAGTGCCTCCAACAAGTTTTCTCACACACACCATCGTTCTCTCAAGCATCCTGCCCTCCTCTGAGGATGAGCACCAAAATGCTTATGTCCTATTTAGCAATTACTCTAATGCATAGAATTAACCCACTGGGTTAAAGAGTTTTTAAATAATCTGTGCATGCTTGTTTGTTTCTCCACGCTAGATTCACTCGCTCGAGGACAAGATTAAATGTTTCCACCGAAACACTGTTGTAACTCATCTCGGGAGCACATTTAAAGGTAACACCATGAATCACTTAGTTCTGCTTCTTGATCCAGTTTCCTTATAGATTATCACAGCAGAGATGACATGCGTTACGCTTGAGCACAGCCCAGTCTCATGGGAAAGTGTAACATATGATGTGTGGACTCTGTAGGGGGGGAAAAAAGGGTCACCTAACCTTTTTTAGTGTAATAAAGGATATTAAAGACATACCATGTGATTATATTTTGTGTCAACACGTGAAAGTTACAGTAAAAGTGTAGCTGCTCTTTAAGATCTCAGTTGGTGTTTTGACACTGCCTAATCTGACAGTTAACACATTGCTTCAGAGATCAGGCAGTAGGTGCAGATCCTCAGCAGTGCGTGCCGGACTGCTTTTGCGGTGCTTTTTATTATGGTTTAGCTAGCGAAGCAGGATTTTTAGGCTTGCTGGTAAAGATAAGAGCTGGGGTTGTAATTAAGGTTAGACTACGGGTTGAGGGTGTATATGTAGCCGTCGTGGTTTAGGCTGAGGGAAACCTCTGGAGGTTGACCAAAAGTCAGTGCAGTCTCTTCAAGTATACCACGACCCAACTGCGTTTCATCTGTGTGAGCGTATTTGGAGAGATTGAGTGAGTCCTCTCGGACCTTCTCTGGTGCTGTAATAAAGAGAATCTGCTGTCAGAAGCGGGGGGGCGGTGAAGAAGCCATGCTTAGATTTAATGGTTTTTGCAGATTGTGGTTTAAACGTTTCCTACACAGGACTCTGCAGCACGCATATTTCTTGAACCTTTCATATCCAGTACATATATTTTGCTGCTGTGTCTTTTTATTTTCATATTTAAAGCTGCTGATGACTCAGTTGAGCTTACGTAAACCACCTTGAGTTGTATTTTTAGGTAGGAAATTGATCAGAAAGCTGTTGAAATCTGCTTTCCTGTTGGTAGCTGTGTGGTTGATGTGAAAATTGTCCTAGGTGGGGCAACGCAGGGTCAGGGGGGCAAAGGGCATGGGATTTATTGGCGACCCATTACTCCACACCAGAGATCAAAGACTTGTTTGCACTGCTCTATCACGTTTTCCTGTACTCTAATCGCACAGACGTTCTGGGCACATTCTGGCACATTTGAGGATGTTTGACTGATTAATTCGAATAAGCACAAAGCAACTGGATGTTGTTCCATAATAAAGATCTTTTCTTCAGTCCTGAAAGTGTTAGCAGCCCTGTCCAAGTTGTAACTCAGTCGTTTCCATTCATAGCTTTTAGAGGGATAATTGTGTTATAGCTTTGGGCGCAGACCTAAAAACTCGTGTGATATAAAAGTGCCCATGCTGAGTCTCACCATTTTTTCCTGTACTCAGCTTTAGTGCATAATTTAAACTGTGCAAAAGGTGGTTTTGAATTTGCTTGCCAACACAAACCTGATGCTGTTAGTCGGGGGGTTTTTGTGTGCATTTTCCAGGATTGTTGTACTTTAAAACTACATAAAAACGCCTTACATACACTAACATGCAGCTCTCACAGCTGTGTTTTAGGTTTTTCCGTGTTAACTATATTGAGCTTGGATTTTTCTCCTTCCCCAAGGAAATGTAAGCAAAGTGGCAACCTAGAGTAGTTGATGTGTATTCATATTTTATACATTTGAGGTAATTACAGATGTTGAAATGATGGGATTTCAAAGACATTAAAGAAAGAAGTTTGACAGTTGTGGTCGTCGTGAAATATTATTTGATTTGTTGTTTTTGCTTGTTGTTACAGATCCTGGAATCAACATTTCCGACGCCTTCTCAGAACCCACAGAGATGGAGTACCTGAGGAAGGTGCTGTTTGAATACATGATGGGACGGGAAACAAAAGTATGTTTTTGGTTTTTTTTAATAAAAAGATTCTACAGGAAGAAAAAACCCCAATAGTTTTTATAATTCATCTTTTTCTCATTTTTATGTCTCCATCTTGGTTGGATGTAAAAACATTAGCAGCAGTATTGATGGTCTAATAGATGAGATGATTCAAAACCACCATATTAAAAAAAAAAAATATGGGCTGATCATTTTTATTTTTAAAGCTGGTGACCTCCATCTGCTACTCATTTTGGAAGCTATATAAAACTCATGTTGTGTCCAGTCTTGTTGGATATAATTAACAGCGATCTCCCTAATTATCAGTGCTGTTGACATGGTCCTAAAGTCAGCGGGAGTTTCCCAGCTCCTCAACAAACACTCTTTATAACAACATGGCAGACCTCCCCCGTGCGGAGGATGTCCGGCAGGCTGCCCGCGAGCTCATACATCTTGCATGACGCAGATTTGCCATTTAAAGGCATGCTGGCCTTGTTTAGTGTTAGCTGAGCAGTTGGGTTTCCTACACAGCACAGGAGCCCTGTTTCTGATTATCCTCTGTGTTTATAGGGAAATGCATGCTCCCTGGCAGATAGGCCTGGAGTTGATTATGCAGATAATTTTCATTCTTGTTGAGCCTTTTCTTGCGCTTCAGTTGTCTCAGAACAAGCTTGATTTTGATTGGATGATGGTGTCAAAGGCAGAGGTTAGCTGGGGGGAAAACAGAAATTATACTAACACCACAGATGACTCCTGCCTTCAAAGTAAACGGACTTAAAAAGATGACGATCAGGGTCTCAGTCAGAAAAATTCCCCTTTTTTCCACAGACAATGGCCAAAGTGATTACCTCCATGCTCAAGTTTCCTCCAGACCAAGCTCAAAAGGTTTTGGACAAAGAAGACTCGAAAACAATTGTAAGCATCTTTTTACTACTTGGGGATATGTAAATGAGGTCAAATGTGTATCAAGATTTGAATTAATTTCATATCCGTCTCTTCCACAGCCTTGGTTACGATGAGTGTTTGAATGGTTCGGGTACTTCTGGATCTGCTGCTGCTGCTACTGCTGCTGAAGGGGGAAGACTGCCATTATCTGTTTGCATTTCTTGTCATTTTATTCATGTGTGTGTTTGAGAAAGAGAGAGCGTGTGCGTGCAGTATGTGTGGATACTCGACAGGTATGAGGGAATAAGAGAATTTGACAGAAACACCTTTTTTTTTTTTTTTTCTCATAAACCGTGTTTTACTTTGAAGTTAAGTTTAATTTATAAGTTTTAGATGAGAGTAAATGGGTTTCCTTTTATTTTAGTATGTGTTTATAAAGATTGGCTTGTGCAATAAATGATATCATCATAATCACATGGATGCCGACGGTCAGTTGATTTGTAGATCTCTGTGTTGTGCTGTTGTCTGAATCACTTCCTCTGTAAAACTGTAAACGACCCTTTAACTGTGCACTCGCACCACATTAAGATACAGGCCTCTGGACCTCTTTAACACAGCTTTTCTATGCTTTATATTTTGACACTGACAGAAACAAAACTGTAAATTGTATTATGATAATTAAAACTGTACTATAAGGCACTATATGACTTGCTATACAGTTTTCTTTTTCAGAGTAACATTAAATCCTATTTACAGAACAACTTTTGTCACTCCTTTATCCTCATTACAATACAGATTTTTGTATTGTAGCATATCTAATTACCTGGCTTTGCATTACTCCCGGTGTGACTGAGGACTGTGTTGGATAACAGTGGTTAAAAAGACACATTGAATGAAATCTGGGTTTAAAGATGTCTCACTCTACTCTCAGACATATCATGCTAACCTTTGTTTGACCTTTATGCCTTTTCTCCACAATAGAAGTACAAATAGCACACAAGTATATTAGACCGCTGACGCTTTCATTTAATGAGAATCGAAATCAAATTTCTTGTTGATTCTGTACATGGACACATTTAAGGAATCTGCCTTTTACTTTCATGGATACGTTGACAGACGTAATTAAATGAGGCATGAGCAAATGTCCAAAATCAAGATTCCTTCCTTTTAACTTCAGTTAATAAAACTGCATATCACAAATTCAAAATCTATGTTGCAAATGGAATTGGCGACTCATAAATAACATGCTGTATGTTTAAAGTCAGAGTTAATGATTCCCAGAAGATTATCTCCCAATACATCAGCTGATTTTCCAACTGGCCTTTCAGCAGCAAACTGCACATGATTTGTTGTGTAGAGTTCTCAACATGCAAAGCAGTGAATAAATGAAAATAGGAGTAGAGTGCAGAAAACAAGTTTACAGACCCAGCTAACCTATTCCTAATATGCAGTTAGAGTTTTGCGACAAACAGCTGGATACAGAGGTCAGTTTATCAGTATATATGCTGATTGGACATACTGTGTGTTAATCTGTATATGTATCTAAAAGACTGTTGCACAAGTAATGCTCTGCAGAACAGCAGTTCCCAGAATAGTCTAGATAAAACTGATAAATGAAAGAGAAATGCAGAAAAGATGTGTAAAAATGATTTTTCCAGATGATTCTTCAGTCTTTGCGCTTTCTTTTTTCTTCTTTGACTTTTGAGTTCACTTTGAGTTTGAATGATTTTAATTAAGAATCCTTAATAAGTAACAGTCAATAAGATGGAAATGAAATCTGTAACTTTTAACAATGATGAAGCTGTCACTATTCATCGTGACTGGAAAACGTCAGGGGGCAGCAGTGCGCCCTCATCTCTCAGTTTTGGAGAATCCAAAGCCCCCCAGAGCCCACGGGTGAAATGTGATGCTTTCTAAACCATTCTCGTTTCTCCATGACCACGTTACCAGCGTCCGTGGACCACAGTAAGGAGAAAAAAAAACTCGTTCCGGCTGCTCCTTTCACGCTAAAACCTCGACTTTTCGTCAAACGTCAGAACGGTGGTTAAACCAAACAGCGATGCTCTTATTTTAAGTTGAACTTCCCTTACTTCCAGGAAATCTCTCGCTAACTTGACAGCCGACTGCATTTATCTCAGCGACAGGCAGCCTGCGAGCGAGAACTTCCTCAGATTGACACAGAATGGAGAGAAGCTGACGCACCGTTATTTACCGGAACGTTAACTTTTCCGTCGCGACCCTTTCCTCATGCCATCACAGCCTACATGCTCTGCAATACCCGGAAAAATACTTAAAAGATAGTTTATAACAGTTTGCCCACTGAAGAGCTCACAACTCCCTATTGGCTTTTTCTTTCCCTCACTTTTATTGTTATTTTTATTTTTTTTGGAAACTACTGCGTTATTACGCACGATGCGCAAAGGGATGGCTCCTCCGCGGAGATACAGGACAGAAGTACGAAATGTTTTTTATGTTTATCTCTCCATTTCAGTGGCTTATTCTTACAACATAGACTTAGAACATCCTTTGGTGTTCCGCGGACCAAATTCTAGTTTTTTCGGCTATTCTGTGCTGGAGCATTATCACGACAACACACGCTGGTGAGTCCCATTTTGCATTTTCCGACAACGATGCAACGAATGTGTTTTTGTCGTCAAAGTTTAAATGTCTCTTGAGCCCAACTTGCATCCACACCCAGATACTTAAAGTACTGGTATCAGCCCGCACTATTTGCATTCCAAATTCACTGCCTGCAATAGGATTTCCCATTTTTATGTGTCAGTAATGTATTAAAGAGATGTATGTTAAAGTGGTTTTTTGGGGGGTTAAAAAAAAAAAGCTTAATTGTGTCCTTCCTCTCATTTCTTGTCGTGCATGCAGGGTAATAGTAGGGGCACCAAAAGCAAACTCTTCCTACAGTAGCTCTGTGCACTCTCCCGGAGCTCTATATAAGTGTCGAGTTCACAGCAACCCTGATCGCCGCTGCACAGAGATGGATCTGGGAAGAGGTCAGTCACACAAGCCCACAGCATCCATACGAACACCACATCTTAATGCAGAAGCAGGCAATGCATGCAGGCCATACACACGTACAGGTTATAACAGAATCGTTTATTTTATTTTATTTTTTTAAAAGTCCACTACCTTTTGCTCTAACCTGGTGCTGTCCTCCTGCAATTTTTTCATCATTTATTGCATAAACTCCCCCAAGCTTCTGTTTTGTTTAACCAGAATAATGAAGCCGTATTCTGCTGTTAACATTGTGCGCTGTTGTGCTTTTAGCCCATAACCTACTATATCAAAAAAAAAAAAAAGACAAGAGGGTTCTGTGTGCAGAGGTGTATAAATATTTTGATAAATATGATTTATGCCTTTGCTAATATTTTCCAAGCAAGTGAGCCAAAAACTGGAGCTTCAACCCCCCCCTCCTGCTCTGTTCTTGTGGTTAAGAAAGACGGGGTGCATGAATGGCTTCAGTATGAGCCCCGTTCTTGGTCACTGTGTAACCAAAAGAAATCTACATATGACTGAAACACAGTGACAGACAGAAACTCTTCTGTGTTCCCATTTCACTGGATTCATTGTTGAAATGAAGAATAATGCTTACAACTAATATGCAACGTAGATATTTATCTTTTTGTTAACTTTATTCTCTTGCCGATGTTAATTTGCTTACCCTGGATCCATGATCCTTATGATGTGCTTGTAAAGGATTTCAAGCCTCTAATGCCAATAAAGTATTCAAATTACTGATTTTTTTTTTTTCATAAACTCATTTGCTTTTTATATTAAGCTGCATGTCCTCTTGATTTTTCCATTCAAAGTTTGATTTCCTGTTTCTGTGCTGATGGTTTCTCAACCTGCTAACTTTTAAGACTGACCAAATTATCAATGAATTTTGTAAACATGTTATAATTATTAAATGAAAGCAAGCAGTACTGGGTGTGATCAGTCTTTAAGTAGCAAAACACCAGCTCTCCTCAATAAACTTGAGGTAAAAGGCATTCTCAAGTTATTTTACTGACGCTGGCTGTTTTTCACTCATTTTCATCCAGTTCTTGTACCGTGTTTTTGTTTTTTTGCTTGTTGAACCACTTAACACTGAGCTATGAATCACTCAAGCATAAAAAGGCACCTAGCTCAGGAGATGAATCAGTGTTGTGTCTGTCCATCGCATGCAGCTTATCAAAGAGCCAATTTTAAAGTGTATCTTTTAATAACTTGTTTCAGTGTTTCAATAAATATTGAACCTATTTCTCATTTTCCTCACAAAAATGTAAAAAGATGAAGGGCGACTTGAGACTTTTGCATTTTTGAGTACTGTAGGTCGTTCTGAACATCTTAGAGGACTCGCCGCAGCTCTTCTGTGGATTTAGGCTTTCTCGTCATGACAGCCTAAATCCATGTAATCCCAAGCTGACTGCATGATGTTGAGATCAGAGGCGTGTGGAGGCCATACCATGTGCTGGTAGATGTTGCTGGTGAAGACAGATCTTTGTGACTCTGAGTGCACGCCTGCAGTTGCCATGCTGTAGAATGAATCTGGCACCAATCTGACGCCTCACTAGTGATAGCCAAGGATAAGAATCGAAATAGTGCCTGAAACCTTTGCACATGACTGTATCTTGGTTAGAAAACTCATTCAGAGATCTGGAGCTGCGGCAGTCAATGGATCAGATAGTCACTTCAAAGGAAATTGAACTGCAACAGTTGACGAATTAATCATTTGATTGTTCGAGCATTGCAAATGTGGGGATTTGTTTACCGTCTGTGTTTCCATGTCATAATGACTTCGAGTATTGTAACATTACCGGTCGATTAAGAAAGTAATCAACATTTAAAGCATGTATGAAAATAGTCAGTGGTATTGAGTGTACCATCTGTAGAGGAATCATTGTTAAATATCCTAGACTTAGACTTTTTTTTCCATCTCCAGTTTTTGAAACGGTCAGCTATGTGATAATCACTTGCAAAATCTGCAGAAAGTGAAGAGTAAATACCGGATCTCTAAAAGCTGACAAGTGACAAGTCACCCACTCCAAAGGTCCTCCCTCCTGTGACTCAATGTCTGCAAACTGCTCTCATTGTCTTTCAGGAAACAGGCAGAGAGAGTCGTGTGGGAAGACTTGCCAAGGAGACAGAGATGATGAGTGGATGGGGGTCAGCCTGGCCCGCCAGGACAGCGCCAACGGCAAAATCCTGGTGAGCGCAGGGACAGAACACAACAGTCGTTTCTGCAAATTGTTTAATTCAAGCCATGTTGTAAAAACAGCCCCGATTATGCCAGCATCATTGTAGCAAATGTCTTACCATTAACCACAATGTTACACCACAGCTGCTCTCACCACTGCAGTCTTCTTTAAGTGAGAAGACAACTCCTTCTTTCTGAGTGCGTGTTACATTCTTACGAACTTTGAGTGCCATAAGTTTAAAAAAAAGAATTTAAATAATGAATCTGAATGATTTTCTATTCAAAAGTGGAGTAACATCAGCTGGAATCGGCTGTGTGGTTACATAATTCTGTGAAACATTCACCTTGTGTGTGGAGCTGGAAGAGTCACTGGAACAGGGTTTGTTTTTTTTTAAATAAAAAAAGCAAACAAAAGAAAGGAGAACCTGGTTTAGAGGATTCAAAATGGTGCTAATCCCAGGGGTGCTTTGCTAAGTGTTTGCACAGAGATCATAGGGCAGCTGGCAAAGTTTGTTTAGGCTTCAGCCCCTCTGCAGCGGTCCCATCCAAGGGCGGCCTTTCATTAAATATTAACCCCCCGCCTCCTGCGGTGGGCAGCTCGGAAACTAGTGGCAATGCAGGAGAGTTTGAAGGCGTCAGGTGGGTGGGCAGCTCTCTCATGTTTGAATACCTGTTACTCAAAGACATCCCGATGAGTTTTCATCCGTCCAAACCTCTCTGGTCTATTTCTTTAATACCTCACTGGAATGTACTGGCAGGATTTTCAAACCAATACCTTTGGCTTTACCCATCAGTGAAAATGTGAAGACTTCTTGGAGCTGTCAGCATTTGGAATTTGAGCTTAGCGTTGTATAACAACAAACCGAGTAGCTGCACACTCTCTGGCCATTAGGTCGAGGCTTATGATAAAACAAAGGTGGTGGCTTTCCAGAGCCACGTGTTGCTGGGCTTCTTTTTTTTTCCTTTTTTCTTTTTTAAAAAAAATCTCATCTGAATGAACTCATGAAGGGAAACGGCTGTTTGGCAGATGTGTACAGTGGTGATTTCATCTGCGCTTTCAGTGGAGGCCTTTTTGTTTGTGACCAGCCAGGTCTTTTTCAAACTGAACAGGAACATGACAACAGCACAGATTCCATACTCCAACCATGAAATTCTCAGTTGCTGCGGAGCATGTCAGCTGCCTTTTTGCTATGTTTATATCAGCTGATGGATCTTTAAAAAGAAAAAAAATATCTGCTTCTACTCGAGAGGGAGAGTTTATACTGATATTGTTACTTCTGTTGGCCAAGCTTTCCTTCAAAACACAAGCGTTTTTCAACGTAGCATCTTGCTTCCAGACAGTCATCTGATGCGTTTTGTATGCCCACAATCTGCCAAGCTCTTGTTTTCACTGAGACTGGCTGTGTGTGTGTGTTTGGAGTTAGGGAGGGTGGGTTTTTTTTGGGGAGGGAAATGAAGTGGACTTTGTGTGCACAGAGGCATCCAAAGCTGTCCCCAGAGCCACAGGGGCTCCACCACCATTCCCCCCAGGGTCCTAAATTATTACCACATTTACACATTTATGTGGCCTCTTTTGTGCAAAATTTGTAAAATCTACTCTGTATTCCTTTTCCTTTGCTTACCAAACACTTGGCTGTTATATTTTTGAAAAACACAGTGGAAAGTATTGTTTGGAGAATTACCCCCTGTCTGTTTGTGCACTCCACGTTTCCACTGCAGTGTAATGCAGGAGAAGTTTGCTTCTTTGTCTTTTGATCCAGTTTATTTTTTCGGTGCGTGTGCTTTTCTGAACTTTTGGCCTCTCTGTCTCTCTCATTTGACTGCAAAAGCCCGGAGGACCCGTCCTGAAATTAAAACTTTTAAAACGCACGGTCATTGATGTGAACATTTTCTCACTTGAGCGTTCAAATGCTGCATGGGAAAGACAGATCTCGAGATATTCACACCACAGACCATGGCTGTTATGGTCAGGGTTATGGATTGGCTTTAATTCCCCCTCTCATTGACGATCATTTGACAGCCACAGAGACGCGCTGACTCCAGGCCGGCGAGAAAAAGGGGGCTTCAGTCAGTGCTGCTGATCAACGCTGCCTGGAGTTTGAGCTGTTTGTGTTTACGGAAATGTGTTTGTGTCTGAGTTTGTTGCTCACTCGTGCTTTTGTCTCACAGGCTTGTGCTCACCGCTGGAAAAACGTCTTCTACGAGTCAGAGCATATCCTTCCGCATGGATACTGCTCCATCATTCCCCCGACGCTCCAGCGTGGGACAAAAGCACTTATCCCCTGTTATGAAGGTACAGTAGAAGCACAAAAACAGCACTCATATTATTGGGGCTTTTCTTTATTTTAAATCATTCTGACTTGGGGTGAGAGAGCCTGTTACTGAATTCCAGCAGCTTAATCAACTAAATCTATCTAAAATTAAAGCACAGACTTTGGTTATGACCTTAGCGTGTTCCTTCATTTTTTGTGTGTGCGGAAAGTACCAAAAAACTAACCCTGAAAGCCACTCAGAAAGTCCAGACTTCTGCCAATCTGCTACCAAAACTGGCATAAGCGTCTTGATATTTGTGCAACACAGTCTGGATCTGCACCAGCAATCAACCCGTTTCTCCTCAGCTAATGCTCCATTCCAAGTTTCATGACAATCAGATTGGTAGCTTTTCATAACCCTGCTGAAAAAATGACTAACCAACCAATGGCTATGGACACATGACCTTCTTGGTTGAGTTTATTAAATGTAGGTTTAATAATGAAGTCGAAGTATGGTTTTAGACTGCTCTTTACTTTTGCTCTTGGCTCGTTATGATGACAAAAAGAGGAGGGAGGTATCCTATATCAGGGGCTTGTGAGGGGCAGCCAATCAAAGGAAAGGTGGCTCACAGGGAAAGAGAAGGGAGCTTGTTTCAAAGAGAGGCTGCACCGAGGCTTATTATAAGTTAAATAAGGAATATTTTGAGCTGTCAATCATGTAAAGGTACGCTTATAGACTTATAGTTAAAAGCAAAATCAAGGTCTATATAGAAAATTGGTGAAGTCTGACCCATAGAGTGCCAGGTGACACTGAGACGGCAGAACTCAGTGGTGCCACACCTAGTGAGATACTCTCTAGTTTTTATTTTAGATCCCTTTAATAATTTAATATCCCTTTAGATAATCCACACAGACTGTAGGACCCTGTGAGAGGTCCAGGCTCCCAGGTTTGGAATAACCGCTTTGTTTTGTTCGTCCTTTCCCTTTTACATATTTTCACGGCACATTATTTCCGTAGCCAGGAACGTCACTGTAAAAGCCCCACGTCTGCCTCTGACTTCTGATTGGTGTCCTGGCACCGGGAACAGTAGTGGGCGAGCCCTAAAGTGTGATTTCTCTCCCTCAAGTTCAACTTTGGCAAGAGCCAGCTGCGGCTACGAAAGGACACCCAGTTTGCGAAGCCAAATATACGAGCATTTGACCAGTGGAAGTGCAGAGTTTATATTCCGTTTTGCACCACTTAGCCAAAGAAAAGTATTTTCACAAAGGTATAGTGCTGGCAAATTTATTGGAGCGGTCTTGCGACACAGATTTTGGCTTAACTTTGCCGAAATCAGGTGCTTTTAAGGAAAGATTTGCTCAAGTTAGAGAAATCCGATTTTGTTATGATTGCAGTAAATCAAATCCATTTGTCCTGCAGGTTGTTTTAGTTCGGGCGCCCGCTACAACACTAAAAATGAAGTTCCATTTGAAAAATAATGTGCTGTAAAGCATTTTATGGCCACTCTTGTAAATGTGTTCTTCACATGTTTTGTTATGTGACTCAGAGCTACTTATGAAAGCCTGGTTTACACCTTAATCATGCTCCCAGGTCAGGATTTCACTTCCTTTGGTGACTCATGTTGCCAACAGTTGCAGGGAGAGAGGCCAGACACACTTTGCATGGGACTGTATTTACAGTGCATTTTGTGCCGATCCAAGCTCAATATTTTCGTAACCTGAGAGCACATGTGAGAGGTCATTTCATTGAATGTGGTGTTGCACCCCTTCTTTCAGTCTGCTTTCTGCCCCTAGACTCTTCTTGGATGGGACCGAGACTTTGACTAGCTCCATATGGAATGCAGGAAAAACTCCAGTAAACGCTGGCTCAGGCACACAGTGAAATAATTTGTGGTTTGTTTTCTCTTACAGACTATAAGCAGAAGTATGGGGAAGAGCATGGCTCGTGCCAAGCTGGGATAGCGGGAGTTTTTACGGAGGTCAGTAACAGTGCTTGTTCATCTTTGTGAAATCCACCGGTTTCTGTCAGGTTGACACAGAGATAGCTTTTTTCTTCTCACTGTTTAGTAAATTTATATGTTTCATCGCATCGCCACATGTTTGAAATGCTCTTTGAAACAGTCTCGCTTGAAATTATGATCTTTTTCCCCTCGCTCGCCTCTCTGTCACTTTGATGCCTTGTTTTGTATTGACACGTGATGTCATCCATGATCGCGTGTAACTTTCTCAGCGGTAGCATCACATCCTCCTTTATAAAAGACTCGGGTGTGGTCAAAATTCTACACTCAGATAAATATATTGGTATCAAAACCAGCAGTGCTCTGCTGATAATTGTTAGGTAATGTTTTCAGAGATAGCAGATAGAGTAGGAAAGGATGTGGCGGCCTCACATGACCTCTGGTGTGGTTCCACGAGATAAAACGTTAAAGAAAATATGAGTTTCCTTTTCTCCGTGGCTTTGATGCTCTTGTCTTGCCTTGCTTTGTATTGACACATGATGTCATTCGTGATCATGTATTACCTTTGTGTATCTTACAGATACTTATTGTTCTCCCAAACATATTTAAATTGTACTTATATAGCGCCTTTCTATTCTAACTGAGCTCTCAAAGCGCTTTTTTTCTACATTTTTTTTTTACCTCACATTCATACAAACACTCTTTTCTATACCTTTGTCACATTTGCACACACACTCCAATTCATCAGAAGCAACTTGGGGTTAAGTATTTTGCCCAAGGATACTTCAAGATGCAGACTGGTATAGCTGGGGAATCAATCCACCGATTTTCCGACTGGTGGATGCTCCACTTTCACACAGCTGCCCCATTGAACTGAGTCAGTGAAGCGCCTGAGCGGAGGTGGTGAGAGGGATTTGAGGGATTCGTTAAAGTTTGAAAAACATATTTTGTAACCAGTTTAGGACTCTCGTTTTCAATGCATCTCCAGGACAAGTCTTTCCTGTGAGCCATGTGTTCCTCATAGGTTCTTTTCATGTCTCAGATTACAGTTAAGCTTAATTTGGAACATACATTAATGTACAGTAGACTGTAAATGACTTAAAATGTGTCCTCAGAGCACAGCTGTGCCCCTAGGCTAAAAACCATTTTCACTGGCAAGAAATTCATTTCATATCATTTTTGCACTTCTCCTTTATTTTACCTATGCAAAATATTATTTTAGCATCTGCATAACCTGTTACTATTATTAAACTCCAGTCATTTTCTGTTTTGCCAGTGTGAGGATTTTCCTATTTACTCCTGTTAAGAAAGGCAAAATAAATTACCTAGCTACATCACCTTCGGACTATGGAAAAAAATGTGATGGACATTTTCCAGCTTTTGTATATACACATGAATGATAGACTCAAACACAGTCAGACCACATGCAGAACACATGGCTTTGTTTAACAAAAGTTTATTCTTTCATTCATACTGCACATTAGGGGTCCTGTAATATTTTGGTCTTAAGGATAACCATGAAAAGTGAAATATTAATATTCCTACATGATAAATATGTGAGTGGTGGTATTTTCAAAGTTTAGAAAGACACAGAAGAAGGCCTAGTACGTACCTGATTATTGGTTTTAAATTGAATTCATTTGCGCGCACACACACGCACACAAATACACAATAACAAGCAATATCAGTAATGTCATTTCTCAAAAACATCACATGCTTCAGATTCTTAGATGTGTGTTCCAGAGCCACGTTGCAGAGCCTCAGATTCACAGATGTTTTCAGGGATCTTTCCGTTGTTCAAGTAAACCCCAAAGTAAAATAGCCACAGATAAACTTCAAAGACCCCTACAGGTGGCGAGCCTTCAGTGGAACTAAAGGTTTTATTGTATGTGACATGCTTTTGTCCAACTCATGCGAAAGGAGAGCAGGATGCGATTAACTGCTTCTGTTTGCACACTTTGTGTTTAAGAGTTATTGCAACAAGAGTGACTCCTTGGTTAAATCATTTGGATAAAAGGCAGCCATCTGCACCTCACGGGAGAGCTGGATAATAATACCATGTTGAATGATACCACGTTAAATAATTTGGATAAAAACGAGCTATCTGCTGCTCATAGGAGAGCTCTAAGTGAGACCATGTTGGTTTCCACAATGAACCTAGTGTTTCCAAACCAGAGAGACTTCATCATCAAACCCTCTTTTTTCACGGATGACCGACCTGAGCGTGGACCTGTGAAAGTGTTTGAACCCCCTACAAAGAATGTGAAGAATTTAAAGAAACTGTGTCCAACCATTAAAGCTCTATCCTTGTTTGAACCTTGGTCGGTACGCCTTGTGGTGCCCAGATGTTTGACACCACAGCACGGAGAGTGCATACCGCTGAGTAAGGTCCTCACCGTGTTTTTAATGTTGTTTGTACAAAAGGAGCGCTCTCGGTGCTAACTTCAGATCCTCCTTTACAAATGACTCGGGCGCAGTCCAAACAGAGCATCTTTATTGCCGTCCCGTTGTTGGCTTAAATGCCCGTGGTACGTTACGAGAAAAAACTTTGAGCAACTTAATTTCGCAGCTTTTAGATATCCTTCAGCTCCAAAGTCTTCATCGCAGCAAGGAAAGCTGATACTGCTGCATGTGTGTTTAAGAACAGATAGTGAAAACCATTCTGTGGCTGTTGGTTAACCAGATGTTCACCCGACAGCGTTTTCCTTTTTTTTTCCCTCCCCCTCTCTGCAGCAGGCTATTGCAGTGTACACAGGGGGTGAATCCCAGCCACTTTTATCTGCATGAATATGTGGCTGTCTCATTTTCAGGAGCTGGTGGTAATGGGGGCACCGGGGTCATACTACTGGACTGGGACGGTCAAGGTGTACAACCTGACTTCTGACTCCTTCTATAGCCCGAACAAAGACAACATTGACTCCCACAGATACAGCTACCTTGGTGAGAGCCAGTTGATGAGAGTATAATGTTGAATGACATACATCAGGACAGAGGCGGCTGCAACTAATTATTGTCTCTTGTCTCCAGGCTATGCTGTGACTGCTGGACACTTCTCCTCTCCTAATGTAATAGACATCGCTGCAGGGGCGCCTCAGCACAGCGGCAGCGGAAAAGTAGTGCTTTCATCTTCATTTTCAGCTTTTTCCATTTAAAGTCCTTTTGTGTCGGTTGCTGAAGTGATTCTGTTTTTTGTTTTTTCAGGTTTATATTTTTAAAATTGATGGTGCATCTTTGGTGAAGAGTTTTCAAGCCTCAGGGAAAATGGTATGAGCATGAATGTGGTCTCGTATTGTTTCTGATTTCTCTGACGGTCCCGGTGTGCCTGAGGAATTATTGACTCTTTCAGACACACTGCTCTAACTGTTTTGTTGCCAGAAATACACTGTTTAGACAGCAACAGCAGTTTGAAAAAAAAGGAGCACGCTAGCCACAAACTACAGCCAGGGGGAGGCAGCTAATGTTTTTCACTCAGAGTAACTAAAAGAAATTCACAGTAGCTTGAAGCTGTGTAAATATTCCTTTAATATTGGTCCATAAAAGCAGAAATAATCCAGTTTAGATGCGAGGTGTGTGTGAAATGAATGAACCGTTCGTGTTTCTGTGATCTGACCCATTACTCTGTGGCTCACCTTGGTTCCAGATGGGCTCTTACTTTGGCTCCTCATTGTGTGCAGTTGATCTGAACCAGGACGGCCTGTCGGACCTGCTGGTGGGGGCACCAATGCACAGCCAGCTCAGGGATGAGGGCCAGGTGTCTGTGTACCTCAGCAGAGGCAACGTGAGTGGAAACTAGAGTCAGCAGGAACATGAGAACATAGCTTGCAGACTTGTTTTATTATATTTCCATTATTATTTCCTGACTGTAGTTATCATATAATAGACAGTGGAGCAGGGTGAGATTCAGCAGTGGCGTTATTTAACTGCTCCTGTTTGTACACTTTATGTGTAAGAGTTATTGCAACAAGAGTGACTTCTTGGTTAAGTAATTTGGGTGAAAGGCTGCTATTTGCAGCTGTGGCCAAGGAATTTAATCAAATAAAAGCTGCAATTGTGTAACTGCAGCTTTCTTTTTTTCCTCTGCTGGATCTGGATATAAATTGTTTTCTTGCCTGATCCTGTTTTTAGGGGGTCATGGAAGAGGATGGCGTGTTAACTGGCGATAGCGCTTTTAATGCACACTTTGGAGAATGCATTGCCGCAATCGGAGACATAGATGACGACGGCTATCAAGGTCGGTACAGAGCGATGTTTTTAAAGCTGTTTTACAAATGAAAGCTTTAATTATATGAAGCTTTTAGGTGAGCTTCACCGGCATGTGAAGTTGTAAACGAAAGAGAAACTTCACATCTGGGGTTTGTTTTGTTTTTGTAAAAATCTTTCATAGTCTTTTTAATGCTTAAACAATAGCTCAGAGGCTCAACCAAAGAAGTTATATCTGACCTCTCATCTGTCACTGCTGACAGATCAGAGCAAAGCTGTGGGCTTTCAAAAATCTCCACTGGACCATGAATCTACAGTCTGAAGAATGACAAACACTTAGTGGCAGCGGTGCAGTTACACTGACGTTGCCCTGATGTCATGAAACAAAGCCTTTTCCTCTGTCATCTAACGGATAATGAAGTCACACAGTTTATACTCTTCCCTTCAGCTCACAAGCAAGCGATGGTCGCCCAGTAGGCGCGACAAAACCCCTCATTTCCACACACATTTTTTTATTAATATGCTGTGGCAATAAGACGGCACTGCCCTCTCTCACCCTTCTGAGCACGGAGTCCCAAACCGAATCATCCACACGCACACAGACACATACATTTATTCTGTCTGCTCTTTCCTCGCTTGGCTCCACTCTGGAGGGCTCCACTTGGCTTCTATCTCACACTCCAGGCTAGAAGCTTCTGCCTGCCTGGTTTCATCTCCGTGTGAGATATGCCCGGAGCCTTGCAGCCTGGCACAGCATGTGTGAGTCTGCAGAGAAAGATGGCAGCTGGGAAGCATAACTCATCTTGTAACTCGTCACTCACTCGCCACAGACACACTCGCTGCCTGGCGGGCGATTATTTACAGCCTAACTGCTGCCATTTAATTAACAAGAACTACTGTAGACTCACACTGACGACTTGAAGACTTGAACTCAATCTCTGTAATGCTTCCTTAAAAATTCTTTTACCATTTCTACTTCGCTGTGCTGCACCACATGGCGTGGAAGTGTTTTGGTTTGTAAGAGCAAGTTTATATCTGATTTTCTGCTGAAAAGGGCTAATGGGAGGGTGTTTCAGTGCTTGCCAGCACTTTATAGCCTTGTTTCCACTTTCTCAGAGGTCGCACAAGTTTTATGGCCACTAACAACACTTAATTGTCTATCATGAGTCTTAAAGTTAAAGCTTGTTTCCCAGGCACTGGCTAGCAGAAAGTAAACAGATGATTAATGAAAGCTTTTGTGCACTCATTCAGTTATTTTTGTCTTCATTCATTTATTTTCACAGAAACACTTTTTGTGCATTCTTTGTCTCCTTAGATGTAGCCATAGGAGCGCCCAAAGAAGATGAGTATGGAGGAGCAGTTTATATCTATCATGGGGACGCCATGGGAATAACCAAAAAATACTCAATGGTAAGAACTCGCTAATATAATTTGCTCTGATATGAAGCAGCATCATTTTGTGACCTGCTTTCTCCTCATCTTCAGATTAATTGGCTTCTTCACAGCCTCATCAATGCATGGTAATGAGAACACATACTGAATGTGTGCAGGTGAAATAGCTATATAATATGTGTAGGTTTCACAATACCTTTAGACCCAGAAAAAGGACAGCCATTTCCCTGTGGGCTTGATGGTGGTGTGTTTACCCAACTCCCAAATCACAGGTATAGACTTGTTAGGAAAGGTTCATTTAAGTTCATTTGTGTATAAGTATAACAGAAAGCAAAAAAAACCCCATAAAAACAAAAAAACAAGAGAAGTGCTCATTTTTTCCTTGTTGGCTCACACGTGCTATTTAAAGGCTGGTATCATGTGTTCCAGAAACTGTCTGGGCGCAGCGTAAACCCTGGTCTGCAGATGTTTGGCCAGTCCATCTCTGGCAATGTGGACATGGACGGTAATGGATACACAGGTATGGTCACAACAGAGCTTCCCAGCCACATGAGAACATCAAAGCAAAATGAGAAACATAAAGTGAAAAAGGATGACATTTTTAAATATTTATCGTGGCTTTATCCTGTTATTGTCACGCAGTAACAGTTTCAGACTTGTGACTGAGGCATCTTGTTTACTGCATTCCACAGCTGACATGCAGACTGAGACAGCGTGGCAATTAAAGAGCTCTGTGCATTGTTGTGGATTTGCAGGTGTCAAAAGCGCTGTCAGCAGATGTTGCATTAATGTCATATCTTCTTTATGTATTATTGCCTTGCAGATGTTACTATCGGAGCTTTCATGGCGGATAGCGTGGTGCTGCTGAGGTGAGTAATGGGATAATTCTCTCTGACACGACAATATTTGTGAGAAGCAGAGTGCCACTTTATCCTACTTCAGAGTCATTTTAATGGTCAGTCTATCCCACACTGTGTTCCTGTGCTGAAATCTGTGGTCGTAGGTCCCGACCTGTGATTACAGTGGATGTCTCCATCTTCCTGCCTGTCTCTATCAACATAACTGTGCCACAGTGCCACGAGGGCCAACAGAACGCAAACTGCTTCAACGTCACAGTCTGCATGCGTTTCAGAGGAAGACAGCTACCTGGACAAATAGGTAATGATGTGATGAAGCATGCGCAGCTGCCGCGCCTTTCTGTAAATGATTTAACCTGGCTAGTAAGGTAGATGAGTAAAGGAAAGATTTTTTACACAGAAATAGGTTTCTGTGTTTTGACATCCATGAGATGGTTAATAGTGTCCTCAGGTCTACACACAAAGAATGAGAGGTGCTTAGATTAGCTTAGAGAATGAAAGCATTGCTGTAGCCAGAGTAAAAAACAAAAAAGTCTGCAAAGCCAAATGTCATAAAAATATAAAATTGTGGTTTTAAGGGAGTTACGTGCCAAAGTAATACTGATATTTTGTTGTTGCTTAGTAACAACCCTTTCACATCCCTGCAGATATGTTCTTATCACTGCGAAAGTCGTCAATGAAATATGGAACACTGATTAAAATGGCGATGCTTACTTACCACACAGCAAGAGATCATTCTGTATTTTGGTCACATCAGTTTTTCCACAGCTTAACCCGTTTAGGAGGCTATCAAAGTTCCTGAGTGTGTTCACCCTCAAATTAGAAAATGACTACATATTGTTATGAATTTTATTTTCCCCAGAGTCACTAAATGAAATTTGAGACTCACTTGTTTTACAAGCTGCAAATCTTCTGTAAAATTAGAACTGGTATGGAAACCTGTTTTTGCTACTGATTTTTTTTATTTCCATCCAGAGGTCACAATTTTGTGTTATTATCTCAACATTTTGAGTTAGGTATCTCATAATTTCAGTCAGTAAGTTGAGCATTTCAAGTTATCATCTCCAAACTTTGAGTTATTATCTCAAATTTTTTATTTTTGTGTCTCGAAATTTTGACTTGTTCAGGAGTTTAAGTCAGTAAGTCAAAATTTTTAGAAACCTAACCTGAAATCTTGAGATAACTCAAAATGTCAACATAATAATTTGAAATTTTATGATTGTAACTCAAAATTGTTAGATACATAACTAGAAGTTTTGAGATACGAACTCAAAGTTTGGAGATAACAACCTGAAATTTAGACTTATGAATGGCAAAAAAACATTCAGTAGCAGAAACAAGCTTTCAAATTTTCCAGAAGAGCAAATATGGAGAAAATTAACTTTGTTGGAGGCAAGTCTTCACTTAGCAGCACACTTTTTGCAAGCACGGTACAAGTATGTTCCTGGTTACCTCTGCTATTCTCATTCCCAACACGTAACATACCGACGATTTGTCACAGCCCGAGGCGTCTCATAGTCACGCGAAAGGTACCCTTCCACGTCCTTATGAGACGCTTCGGGTTCTCAGTTGAACCAAATAGCATGCCGCTCGTGGCGGTAACACACGTTTCGAGCAGAGGCTCCAGCCCTCCATTCCAGCCCTAAACATAACCATAACCTTAACCCTATCACATAGTGTTTTCCAAAGCGATTCATGATCAGAACGTAAAAGATGTTTACATGTATAGATTCATTCCATCCAGCTCTCATGCCTCAGAATGCGTAACATACCGACGATTTGTCGCATGCGTCGGTATGTTACACATTGGGATGAGAACGTGTTGGCCAGTAGCATCACATGACGCACAACCACATCAACTTTGATCGGTTCACACAATTTTCCAAACCACAGGAAGTGTTTACCACTTTATACCAGACATTACATACCATCATGTAATGTGTTATCTTTTTGAGTTAGAGCATCGCATCCATTGGCCGAGGCTGAGTGTCACTATGGCTTATGACTTACCCTTCAGCATTTGCTAACTAGCTGTTGGGTGGGGTGACTGTTGACGGCTGAGGTGCAGTCCTGTTCCAGTGTTTGGGTGTAGTCATTTACAGCCCCCCCCCCCAGGGGAACAGGAACCCTGTCGTTACATAATGAATATGTCCTGGTTCGCAGGAATAAAGCCTCTCTGTTTAGTCGTCTGGCGAAACACCATGGAAAGTGCAGCACCATGTGTTTGGTGACTCCTATAACGAAACCTTCATTTGCCTCCTCTGGAGTGAGATCATGGCATCCCCTCTGTTGGACGATGGAAACAGTAGGCTTTGGTCCGACTTGGGTGTGTTTGCCACCCCGCCCACTCTTTTACCAGTATGACGACCTCTTCACGAAATTACTAGAGAATGAAGCTGATTCATTAAGAGGAAGGGATTTAAAAGGGCAAAGAAACAGAAACGCTGGTGATGTCGGGTTATGATTTCAAAACAGATTTGACGTTGTTCTGTGTCTCAAAGCCAGGTGTGGAATCAGCAGGAACGCTATTACTAGGTTTTCTTTCATAATAAGATTCGTACCGCCCCACCAGCTCGAAAATTCATCACTTTTTCATTAATTCTTATGTCAGTTGACTGTAAACTCTTGAAATATCATCACAAAAGCCTGTTAACATGAGTCGACATTAATGAAAGACCTTCTGCCCAGCTCCAATTAATATCTTCCGGCTTGTGGATGAAAAATTCAAAAGGTCAAAATCTAAATTGTCACTGATGAGATTCCTGATTTCTTCAGCGGCAGTGCTTAGTCAGGCTCTATCACAGGAGCAAGCCATTTTGCCAAATCACATTAAATCTACTGAAACAACAATGAACGAAGAGCTGCTGTTAAGCTAAAGCACCATCATATAATTTGACCAAAAAATGTTCCCATCTTCCCTCTTACTTGTCTTAATTTCACTGCAATAAACACTTTTTTTTCTTTCTCATGTCTTAATGGCAGTTACCAGAAAACCAAACCCTGCATACTTCTGGTTTTTCTCGCGAACGTCAGCTGATGCTATGTTTACAATGTTTTCTGCCTCCTCTCAGAGTTGCTGTATAACTTGACGGCTGATGTGGAAAAGCGCCTGAAAGGCCAGCCTTCCAGGGTCTACTTTGCTCAAAGTGGATCTCAGATAAGCCAGATGAGCCACCAGCTCAGCCTGGACATAAACCGAGAGGAGTGCCAGCGCTACACCGCCTACGTTAAGGTAAGTTTGGGTTATATGTGTGGTCCTGCTGCTGGTTGTGTTTGGATTGGGTTGTCCACTTGCTCCTTGTGTCCTCGGCTGATCTCTGTTGCGTTCCCATGACCCTGAGCACTCCCACCATGTAGTGTTGATTTGTGATATGAGTGATTTGCTTTTGTGGCCTATTTTTCCTCTGTCTTTATTTATTTATGTAGTTTTTGGTTAGGCCATCAAAGTCCACACATTTCCAGCTAAAATGTTTGCACAGACCAAAGAAAAAAAAAAGGAAAAATAAATAATAAAATGTCAAGATAAAGTAATAAAGTGAGGGTCATCACATGCCTCTTCTTATGTGAGAGAATTTGCTGCTGTAGCTTAAGGCCACGGATCAACGGGCATCTGCGGGGAAGCTATTTGTGTCACCCTGCTGGGTTAGGTTAAAGGTAACAGTCAGTCGCTTGATGGTTCCTGAAACCATGCTGCTCAAGTGTGTGTCTGCAGAAACTGACAGAAACAGGAAACAGAGTCTCCTTTGTCATCGCATAGTCCCGTTATTGTGTTCCCGTGTGATTTATTCTCACATCCACAAAGAGGGTCCTCATCCTGAGGGCACCATCCATGTTTCACCTCCGCTAATACGGAGGCCCACTGCAGGCCTGTAAATTTCACTGGCGCTCTTAATGGTGCTCTCCAGGCGTTTTCTCTGTGGGAGGCCGAGCTGCCAACTGAGGGAGGTTGTCATTACCACGCTTTCCTCTCATTCTTTTAACTATTCAGACTGTAATGAGCGTACAGCACACTGAAGACTTGTAGCAGTGAGACTTTAGACTTTTTTCAGAAGAAAGCCTTATCACAGTTATCAGGGTTTACTCAGTGAAGTGAGCCCAGTGTTTATCCAAGCTCTTCAGTAAGCCTGTATAGTTTAACAAACAGGAGAATCTTAACAAACGAAATTTTCACTTGTCCTTAACCAAGGTTCAGCACACATAACATTAACAGGAGTCATAAAATATGTTTCTGCCCAGACTGAGTCTGACATTTACCTTCTTGTGGGTGGGCGACTGCATCATCACTCAGTTCTAACCTTAGGCTGTCACTTATCTCTGCCATCCCTCTAGCTGTTACACAAACACACTTGTACTGTAAGTGCCATCCATCAAGCCAGATGTTGCTTCAAGGACGGCGCCTGTTTTGCAGCTTTTAGCGAATTAAAGGTGCTGTATAAAAACTGCACTTTGATTTTGGTCTGATCACAGCATTAGCAGTCTTTACAGGGACCAGACTAGATGCTCCCACCTGTTTCCACCTGTTTAAATGTCTTCTGGCTCTAGTCTTACACAAAGAGTGGTATTATTCTGCTCATCTAACTCCTGCCCAGAGGACAAATCGTTTTCATGCTTTAATACCTTAATGTTTGCCAAATATTTAACTTTGTAGATGGAAAGTGTATTTTGGGGCAACATATGGTGCATTTGGATTGGCTTGACTGATGTGTAAAAGGACTTCCACTCTTTGGTTTGTTTATTTATTTATAGATTTGATGAATATGGCCTCAGATTCCACCTGCCTGGCTGCAAAATGCACAAGAGAAACCCCCGAAGTTATCCAAAGGTGAAAAGCCACACAGGACTCTGAAGGTGTGGTGCACAAATTGCAACCTAGCTAGACTGTTTACAGGCTAAATGACCCTAAATATGTATAAAAAGTAAAGGGGCCCAAAGATTAGAACTTAGCGTGGTAACTATCTGTCATGAGTTTTTGTCATCATACATTATGTGTTTGGGAGAAGAGCTAAAGAATCACCATAATCAGAGGTGATCTGGCTCCACTCTCACAGAGGGTCTAGTGTGCTTGACCAATGGCATCATTTATCCTACTCATGTGTCTGCCCACATGAGCCAATCCTCCCATTCCCTAGAAGAGGTATGCTAATGGAAACCAGCTGGTTCCTCGACTGTATCCTCAGGGGTGGAGGGTTTGCGCGCCCCCACCCTTCTCTCAGCTTAAACGTACAGTAAAAACACAAGAGTGAGACTAGCGTCACAGCAGGGTGCTGGGCTGCTGTTGTGTCAACTGGAACTGCACGCTGGTGCTCCTGATGGAAAACCCTCAGGTTGGGGTTGGCTCCTCAAGCCCTGATGCATGAGAGCCGATGGAAGCAGGCCCTGAGCTATTCCGAGATACACTCACGTTTGGAATGCTCTCCATGTCCTGAAGCCATTTATTGACTTTATACATCAAATTCCTTTAAATGAGCTCAGTTAAGACCAAAACTGAATAATACACTGTTAAAGTTGTCTTAGTTCCACATAATGTGCATGAAGCACACACGTTCAGCTTTGACCATCTGAAGTCAAGTAACATAAAAAAAAGCTGGACATAGTGCGTTCAATAAATCATGAAGTGCTGAGAACACAGGAGCATAACAAGAGTTCTTCAGAGGGCACAGAGTACAGAAGCAAATAGTTCAGTGTCTAACTTGTTCAAGCGTAATTCCTCTTACTTTCAATTTGATCATTTTAAACATGTTTTTATTGGCATCACTAACAACATACCAGCCCTCCAGATGGCCTTTGTTTGGTTATTTTTAGCTAAATAAACTCCCTGCTGGCTTTTGCTGGAGGTGTACCTCACATTTAGGGAGGGAAATCAGCCATGATGACTGATGAGTGATTGGAAGTTCACATGACCAGAGGTGCTGTGCATGAGATGGAAATGATTCATTTAACAAGCAAACCACCAACTTTTAGTAGGAATTCTTCAGTTTGATGTTCAATTATGTTCACTTGGCACATTACGTTTGCTGCACAAAGTCTCAGCCTATTGTGCCAGAGTCCAAGTAGTAAAAAATAGCTTCAATGTTTGGAGTATTATTCACAAATGGACACCTACTCGATTCACCTTTGTAACAAGAAGAAGTGCAAATACTTGGGAAACAGGTAAGTGTCTTTATTCAGATACAACATTCAAAAGCGAGACGAACCCATCTGCTCCCTTTAAACCCTGGGTTTTTCATTTTGGTGATTTCCTTCTTTCTCAACCCAAAGGGACCAATTTTGAAATGCTATGGTAGCAGTGCTCGCTTTTAGCATCCACTGGCAGTACAGGAAAAACAGGACTAAACAGTGTAAAAACAGAGTTGCACAATTCTAATGAGCTTGAAAGTCAATATTTGGTATGACCACCTTTATTCTTTAACTCAGCCTGAACTTATGAAGACTAAAGACTAAAAAAAAAATTAAAAAGTAGTCTTCAGGAAAAGTTCTTCAGGCTTCTTGAAGCCATTCATAGCTCTTCTTTGGATGTTGGGTGTTTCTTTTGTTCTGTTCTCCCACATTTCTTCAATAATGTTGAGGTCCAGTCACTGGGGAGGCCAATCAATGACTGCCAGTCCCCCACTGTGTGTTGCTCTATCGAGATATACTTTTACTGCTTTTGGCAGTGTGATGTGTTGCCACTGATTTTCAGTCCAGCTCTTGTAGTTTGGAATTGACATAGCCTTTTTTCTCTGCTTCCTTTTCTGAAGAATGACTTGTTGACAGTCAGTTTTCCACTAAGACCATTTCTGATAAAGCTTCAGTGAACAGTAGATCGATCAACTGAAGGATCAGATGGGATCCTGTGTCAGGTCCTGTGTTAATATTTTTAAACAACATGACTTTTGGATACTATTCATGTGCTGTATTTGGTCTTTTTTTACACCATGCCAAGATATGCTAAGTTTTTGGCTAATAGCTCTTTGGGAATCACATTGTTGGTGAAATTATGCAAGTTTATTCCTGCTGATCTGTGTTGTCTTTCATAGAATCAACTAAGGAGATGGAAGCAAGTTGTGTTTTTTTAACAGGCTGCTAGTAACAAAGTCCCTAAAGATACAATTTAAAGTTGTTTTTTTTGCTAAATTGTCTGTTATGTGTTCATCCCTTGATTTGGGTGCTTCTTTTATGCTTGAGTGATTCACAAATCAGTGTTAAGTGTTTCAACAAACAAACAGAAAAGAAAACATATTCTTCTCAAAATGGTCAGCTACAAGGACTGGGCTGAAAAAGAGTGAAAAAGCAGCCAGTGTCCAAAGAAAATATTTGAAAGGCATTCAGAAAGCTCAGAGAACTATTGCTCAAGACCAGTTTAAAATTTTACAAAAAGATTTGGCTCCCTGGAAGCAAAATATATGGAAATGAAAGATGGCTCAGAGCTGTATTATATCTCAGGTAAATACCTTAAATATGCTCCAAATGGCTCCAACATGATAAACAGAGCAGAAGACTGCTAATTTCTGTGTTGGTAACCATGCCACTCAAAGCAGCCCCTAGTTTTAGACCTTCATACGATTTAAACAAGTGAATTGCAAACTAACTACCCATCTACTTGTCATGTCAGAGAAAATTAGCTTTATTGACCAAAACGATTTTTGGGTTTCAAAAAGCAGAAAAGAATGGATGGATGTTTTTATCACCAATATCATTAAGATATGTCATTTGTAAACCACAAATATCTGTACAAAATGTCAGGACATTAACATCTATGTAAAACATGACGGGTTATTTAATTCATATTATCATTTAAGAAAGTACTGAACTCCTGTATGCTGTGAATACATTTTTTGTTAAATGGAAGTCATCAGTGCCTGTCTGTTGTGTCAAATAGTGTTTGGCTGTACACAAGTGGCTTTGATTCATTGGTTGTTTTAATATATACAGTTTAAGTATTCCATTGTTATATCTTGTGCAGTTCTTCCCTGTTTACATCTTTGGCAGTATATCCATCATCATTCATGTTTTTACTCCAGCAGTCCCATTACCGTTGAGCACACGTGAGCCTTGAAATCATGCCAAAAGTCAGTTCCATTTGTGGTCATGAGTGGTTTTGTGTAGCACTGGAGATGCATCACAGGCTCCAAGGAGGAGTTAAAATAGGCAACTAAAGCCCTGCCTGTAACAGTTGTCTGTTTAATTTAGCTTGTAATGTATCCCGCCTGGCCCCCTCTCCTCTGGCCTATATACGCTGTCCTACATCTCATGTCCTGCAGTAACATTTGCTCGGCACCACTGCAATATTTAAACATCCGCCAAACTTCATTCTGGTGACTGCTTCTATTATTGGGGTATCTAAAGCATGGCCATCTCTAGCTAAATGCCCCAACGCCCTTTCCGGTCGACTGAATGATAATCATGACCCTACAGTCGTGTTGTGCGCAGTGACTGTTTAAAGGCAAGTAGATGGACTGATGGTGGTCAGTGAAGTCACAGAATTGAATTAAAAGTCCATTTACCTGCTTGTTAGTGCCGTATTATACGTCATTCATATCTCATTTGGCTAAATTCCAAAGGCCTGTCATTTCAGCAAACAGCCTGTAAGACAACAGCGAACGTGAACAGCAGCTAACAAGAATATCAATGAGACTGTATGAAAAGCAGTGAAATGTATTAGGCGTTCATTAGTGATCCCGAGTGCACACTTTGCCTTGATGTATTACTTGATGTGCGTATTTAGTGACTTGGTTTACATTACTATATCTAGTTCCAGACACACACTGAAGTGTGGTTTACTAGACATGAGTCTGCATTCTAGAAGACCTGGACAGTAACAGTAACTGTATACTACACCTTTGGGTGACTGACATCTTACTTAATTCTATTTAACGATAGCAATAAAATCAAAGTAAGTCAAAACAATTTTGAAGTCATCTGAACCTACTGTTTGACCCTAGTCTGCTCTTCACAGACAAACAGAGTAAGACAAACCAGGAGCTCCTGTTGCTGCATCTCGAAGAGTGCCAAAGTCAAAGTTTGGCACGTGGAAACTCAGAGCTGCAGCCACACTGCCTGCTTTGTTTGCCCCTTTAAAGTTCAACAGAAATGTGCAATTCCCTTGACACTGGTCTCCTCGTTTCATTTACCTCAGGCCAAGAGAGCTGATACAATGAAAGCATATATCAGGAAAGTAATCAAATCCAGCTGTTCCGCTACACTTGGCAACAAGTCAAGCATCTATTTATTAAGTGTATAATGAAAAAAAAAATCAAAAACACTGAAGATGTATGCAGTGACAATAAATCAAGTTGAAATTGTCATAGACAGCATCATATAAATGATTTCAGCTGAATGATAATAGCATTTACTGAACGCTATAGAAGAGCTGTTCAGGATAATTTTAGCTCAGGGAAATGTTTTCCTCAGGATTTCCCTACATGGCTGTGCCAGTATGAACATTACAGTTCTTCTGCAGGGCTGTTTTGTGAGAGCACAGCCGGCAGACGTTTGTTACCATAAAACAAGTCAGAGTTCTTGTTAATTTCCTTTCATATGTGTGTATGCGAGCTTCAAGCGAGGTATTATTTTTGGGATGGCTGCTTGTTACACTTACTCTGTGTTGTTGCCATAGTAAATCTATCGTTGTTACTCATATCAAGGCGACCAGAGGTTGGGCAGATTTGATGATTTGTTGATTTTGGCAGCTAAGCATGCCGGGCAAAATGTTTCTGCAGTCTTTTGGCCGGGTTACTGCCACATGATGCCACAGCAAGGCTACATAATGGGTGGCCAAGTCTGACCACAATGAAAGAGTTTCTCCTGCCATGTTTCCGACTCCACCGCAGAGGAAACATAGAGTATGTGTATCGTAAGAGCAGCCTGTGATGCTGTGATACGTCTTAATGGTGTTTTTTTTTTTTTTTAATAACCCGGCAGGTTTGCCATTATTATTTCTCCCTGCTGTTTGCTAATACTGTATGTTTACATCTGGTGGCGACAACTTTAAATTCCCCTTCCTGTGTAAACAGACAAGATCTGCCACAAAGGAAATGGAACAAATATATACTCAAGACGGTTGTTTATATGCAGCGCAGACTGTAATGTACGTTCATCAGGTGGATTTGATAAACTTGCGTGTGCGTGCTGCGGTCTTATCGTGGCTTTGTCAGAAAACAATGGTTCCAACAATAACAGTGAAGTAAAAATGCCCCAGATTTGAACACAGTGATGAAATCAGCTGCAGGAAGCATCTGGAGACCTCCTCTATCACCAGGATGGGATAGACTCAAACGCACTCTCAAACACACTGCTGTTTTAAAAACAGCACATTTTGAGCTGCTCCACCCTGCTGGTATCTCATCCATCAGAGGATTGTTTTCTCCTGGGACTGAAACAGCCCTTTTCAATAAATACCCATTATTACAGTGTGGGTCTTTTAGGCTGTCATAACATGATGTGCAAATTAGCAAAATGAATCCTCAGCCTTTTAGCAGTTGTGCTTTTTATTTGATTAATTGCGTAGGAATACAGATAACAAGTTTCCTGTTTATCCGTGAAGGAGATTAATCAGGATCTGGAAGGACGTTAGTCTCTCAGAGGGACACTGTAAGACCCTGCACGTGAACCTGTCTTAATTTAAATCTGTACGTTACATAATTTTTTCATAAAGTTTTTCATAAAGTTTATACATTAAAAACACATTCTTAATTATAGAATTTGTACTACATCATTTTTTTAAAAATCGACTAAAATTAACATCGCTTTTACCTTTGTCATAAGCCAAGTATTGTGCCTCTTTATAGCAAATAGTTTTCTTTACAATAACTTCAAGTAAAAAAACTAAATAAAACTTATTATTATAGCTCAACACATAACACACAGTTAAATGCAGGTTGCTGTTTAAACATATAAGCAATTGTTTTACAAATAGAAATGAAAACAGTGCGCAGGGCTTAAAAATTGTGTGACAATCAATGTAAAATCTTAGGATGCAGCAGGGTTGAGCAATTGGTTAAATATGCTTCTCTCTGTTGTACATTTTTAATGTCATCACAGAAAGTTGATTCTGTTCATGTGGATGTTGCGCTTTCGGTGGCAGAAATGTTTCGTCAGTCATCCAAGTGAGTTCTTCAGTCTCAATTTTAAAGAGACTGAAGAAGTCACATGGGATTTCCTTACTTTGGTGATTGAGCATATATCAAGACAGTTTAGTGTCATGTTTCACAATACAGTTGGATTGTGCTTGGAGAGGTCAGCTTGAAGCTTCCGATCTCCTTGCATTTCACATCTGCACCAACAGCTTTTGTTGTAACTTTGCTGTTTTTTTGTTGACTTGTCCCTGTGCACCACCGAAAAGGACGATGCTTTTCCTGCTTGCCTCTCTCTCTGTTTCCCTCTTGTTTTGTGATGTTTGACACTTTTTGGTAACCTTTCACTGCACATATTAAATTGTTAATGCTCTTAAAATGATTTGACTTTACCTGTCTCTGTCTGTTTCACTGAGACTTCATGTGTAATTTAGTTCAAACACCAGATGTACCAGTTCATTGCAGTAGGACTCCTGCTAAAAAAGGAAACAGCTCTTCACAAGTGCTACATGGTTTAGCTTTTATGGTTTCAATTGATCCAGCAGCTAATAGTGGGGCTAGGGTTGTTGCATTTGGTTAAAGTAACACTCCCCAGCCACTGTAATGCAGACTGTGTGGAGAAAAAACTTTGAAATATGCCACAAACTTTTCTCTCCATATGTGGTGAACATCTCCACTGTACTGATGAAGAATAAAGATGCGTGCATGTACCTGATGTTCACCGTGATGTTGCGGTATCAAACTCCGAAGCACCGAAATGACCGGCTTGGTTGTGCAACATGTGCTTCTATACAGTTCTGGCATATGTTGTACAACTTTCAAATTATTTAATGAATTGTGGCAACAAAAAAAACATGTTAATGTTAATTACAGTTATTTAACACCGTACCAGCATCACCAGCTCAAGCTTCTCAGTCTTGCTCCAGCCACCCAATCCCCTCATGATTCCCACTCGCTTGATATCTGCTTTATTTATATATCTATCAGATATATAAATACAAGTAGCCACATTTTGGAACAATATTTTTTTTTTGTATCTCGGTTAGTAAGAGATAAACTCGTATTTATGTTGCTCTCTTTTTCCATATTGTGACTAGCATCACTAATATTCTCCAGTACAGACTTATAACCTGGCTAAAGACACAACGTTTGTGTTTGACTTCTGGCTGAGTTTCCTTAACAGGATCTCCCTGGGATTTTTCTTTCCTTTTTTCAGCTAGGTTTGTTTTGCTTCTCAGGATGTGTCCTTGTGGTGACTCTGCACGTGTCACTCAGGTTACAATAGACATCAGCCAAGGGATTAAAGATAAACGGACATGATGGTGACAGGAGCGCTGTGCAGAGAAATGAAGAAGTTATACGCCAGTACACTTATTCCATTTTTATTTACTTCTTCAGCTGCTGAATTTCCACTGCATCACCTTCCAGCTTCCAACATTTCAAGAATGTTGCAAAGTGTTTAAATGAGATGTAGTAGTGATGCTGAAAATAGATCAGAAACAAAAAAAAATGTGTTGAGAGTGTCACAATGTGGGAGCCGAGTAAGGAGGAACCGAGATATTAGGGAAAACATCTGTGTATTTATAGGTGGCTGGCTAGATATCAAATCCAGATATTACTCTAATACAGCTATAGTTAGCGCTGGCATTAAATCAAGTTGCTGTTGATAGAATGTAGTAAAAATAACACGCTGATGAATTTGGTATGTTTGAGCAGTAAACCAATTCCATCTGCGAATTTCCAAAGGGGAAGCGAGGCACCTTTCTCTCCTCCTTTATAAATTCCAGCTGTGGCTTTAACTGTCTGAGGGTCAAATGCTGAATGCCTTCTTCATGATGCATACGAGAGCATAAAAGTTTTCTGTAATTTGTATTTAGGTGAACGTTGCTTTAAAAAGCAATAAATTCTCGAATTCTTGAAGGCAAGATCTGTAGCTCCTTACTCGTGGGATTTTTTTTTTATTTAGGAGGGAGTTGAATTACTGGAAGTCTGAAGCAAAGAGGTGAATGTTTTAGGGGCAGTTTTTTTTACTTAGTGAGAGAAGGATTCTGATCAGCATTTTCTATGCAAATGAATGTTTCCTGTCTCTACGCTGTCATGAAAGCATCGCAAGTATGTCTTGATGCTGTTCGTGATGTGGTTTCATGCATGACAGGACAGATGGTATACGTTTCCTGCCACTTAAATTATACTATTTATCTGTTTTAGCCTGGAGGAAATACATGTTTGCTCATGGGAGACGTTACAATGCACCACAGCGTCTAGCGTCACTCACCCTTAGCTAAAGGATAGGATTTGGATCATTTATGTTTTCACAGAAACAGCAGCGGACCAAGGATTCAGTGTTTTGTTTGTTAAAAGTGTGAGGGTGAAAGCGCGGTTGAAATTAAAGACTATCTAATCTCAGGGCTAATTTGTTAGGCTTTTGAAATGAGTTTGACAAACTGGACATTGAACAAAACATGAAAGCATGAAATTAAACAACTGGAGAGTGAGAGTGAACACTTCATGAGTCTAGGACCTTAACAGTACCACAGATTCTGATGGGAAACTTCACTTCTGTCATAATTTTTCCATGTTGTCCAAGTGACACAGTGACCAGTAGAAGTTTATTTGCTCAAAGGTTCACAGTAGGCCACTCCTGTTTACTGAAAGCACAATTTACTCCTAATTACCAGAACTGTACAATCCACACATTTGTTTGTATCAAGGACTTAAAAAGCAGAACTATCTCTGTCTCTTTACATAGTTGCTTTTTGTTCTAGAAGATAAGTACGATGAACTGCTCTTGTGTCATCAGTCTGATGTGAGTCTGGATTTTTTTTCTTTTTGGTGTAAACGGCTTGTGGACTTGTACTATGCGATAAATCATGTTGGTGCCTGAAGCTGGACTCGCATCTGAGAATCGCTGCCTCTACAACTAACATCAGACAGAGTGAAATATTTTCCATTGGTTGGAGTAAACATGGCTCATTTTGAATGGGAACTGTTTTCAAAGGCCTGCTGCATACATTTTGAATGACTGGTAGTCTGGCATTTTCAGATTAGTCTGAATCATTTGGTTTTGGACAGACTGACGGTATTACAGCCCAAGAGCATTTTCTGTTGAATTTTAACTTTTGTAAACCAGACAGGCCACAAAGAACATGTTTAGTTTCACAGATTCATATTGTTATTTCAGACGACACGTTTTTGCTCGAAGCTGCCATCCTGACAGTTTAAAATCCATTGTATCAATAGAAGAATGTAAAAAACAATGCGAAGGGTTCACTTGCAACAAAACTTTATCGCCTGAACCTGCAGTTCCCCTCAGCTTTATAGAGCTGTTTCGCTTCAGTTTATTGTCTCGCAGGTAGGACAATGATTTTATTGCTTTGGTTTATTCTCACTGAGAGTCATAGTGTTGCTTTTGGCCAGAGTGGGCAGCTTCTTTCTGCTTAGAAGCTCAAAAACCCACCAGTACTCTACCAGTTCCAGCAGACAGAAGTGGATCATTAAACAGCTACGTTTACAGAGATTTCCCGCAGGAATTACTGAGGAACAACAAAGAGCTGAGAGTGAGTGAATATTGGTCTGAATTCAATCAAGTGGGCGCAAACGCAACTACACTATGTGATAAAAATGCGCTGCAACTGCTGCATGAATTAGGTTTTAGGTTTGCCATTTAAAAGGTGACATTTTGTTAGACGTAGAGTTTTTATTATATTATTATATTATATATTATCAGCCATATGTAGTGAAGTTTTTAAAGAAAATGATGTCACTGACTCAGTATCTGGCCAAATGTCAAACACTATAATCACAGTTCTAGCGGACCAAAATACTTAATGGATAAGGGCACATTGGATTTTTTAGATACCGTGTGATCAGAAATGCAACTCCAAATCACTCCTACTGTTGCATTGGGTCTACTAGATGAGCATTCAACCACCATGTACATCTTCACAGTATCAACTTTTCAGTTTCTTTGGCCTACTCTAAAAATCAATTCATTCTCAAACTAATGCAGAAAACATACAAAATCTCCTTTAAAGGAAAATAGAAACTGTGTGACGAGACAACGAGAGAACAATAGTGTCCTCAGGCACAGGTAAAGTAACAAAATTAGAGGAAAACCACAATAAAAGCTTAATGGTGAGAAACCTCACAGGTCTGCTGTTACTCCCACTGTAAAGTCCTTCACAATGTCCTTCGAGGAAGTTATTTAGATTTTTAAAGAATATCCTGCCACTGGGAATGACAATTTGAAGAGTTTGGGGGATTTTAGCAGGATGTAAAGGGTGGTTTTGGTGGATGTGAGTGAGGTTCATTGTAGATAAATCAAGAAAGACTGCCAAATATGTTATACGGTAAGAGACATGTGATTTTAATCTCTTCCGGTTTAAGAATGAAGACTGCTGGTCTGCCTTTTTAAGGAATGATGATACCGCAGGTCCAGTCTCTAATCTTTCTTCCATGACACATGAGGATGATTTTCACAGACAGATTGAAGCTGCTCCTACTTGACTCCTCCAAAGGTTTCTAGCAGAAACAACCAGACAACGCTCTTCCCTACTCCCACTCAGTTTGTCATTCCAGACCTTTCAACATCTGCTAACCTATTCTGAGCAGAGCAGCTGCTGTACTTTGACCTTCTGTCACTAAAACTTTCTGTAATTGTCTTATTTCTAGACTTTTTCGAAGGACACGCTTGGATAAGCTGCGTAAGTGCATGCCATATGCTGCAGACATTACTATAAATACTTTCAATTTCACGTTGTCCCCTAGTGTCTCAGCATACACCCTTACTCCTAACCTTTAACAGGTTGGATCCATTCATCACATAAGGAGAAAGAAAAGGTTTTTCCATTAAAAAAAAAAGAAAAGTTCCCTGGCATTTAGCCCCCAAATAAAACGGGCTCAACCTGTAAGCCATCCAAACATCTATTGTCCTTAAAAGGAGTGCTGTATTCACATTTCCCTCACAAGTTAATAAAGACTTCCCATGACCAGGCTTGAGCTATATGCTTCTGAGGGAATGGTTTGGCTAAGAATGGAGCTCTTCATTTCAGCCAAGCATGAGGCGTTTAAAGTGCAGATCAGAGCCTTTTGCAGTCTGACGTCATCCTCCCCGCACCCACCATGATGGAGCTGCTCCGTGAGCATGAATGGGGCAGCTTGGTGCGCTGCCATCTTGTTGATAAGATTAACATGTGAAGGTCTAGCTCTAGCACTAGAGTTTAATGCTAAGATTAATTCACACGGTAGCCATGTTCATTAAAATCATGCAAGCTTTGTACTTTATGCTTACGTTATGGGTGTGTGGGAAAAATCCATTCGGGGAGCTGGAATGAATGTCAAGGGAAAAAGGTGGTTGGTGAAGGTGTGAGTTATGCTCTGTTGTGCCAAATAAATGGGTCCTGAGTGTGAACCAGAGCACAGAAATAGTATTTTGGCAGAAGTCTTGTTCCAGAGCGAGGGAGTGTTCAGCCTAACTTGTTTTCTTTCAAAACATGCGGCGTAGCAAGCTGATCTGTGTCCTGTGAATTAAATACATATGAATAATAAACCAGGAAGCACTTGTATCGAGCCTGTTGTAAAAGAAGCAAACTGCTTTAACGTGACGATTTTTCATCCTATAGCCAAAAATTTACGGTTAAGGTGGGTACTGCTGAGAAACAGCTGCCTCCTGCTGAGTTTTCTGGCATCTCCACAGTATTGACTGGAACCCTTAATGAGTAATTTTGCCCCGGAGATGATAAAAAGTTTCAAACTTTTGTTCAGTGACGGTGCAGAATATTTAGCCTTTTTATTGGCAGTTCTCTCTCCAGGGATGGATTTTTTTCTTCACATGGTTTAAATCTATCTGTGGAAAAATTTGAAAAAATCACTACAGCATCCACAGACTGAGACTAGAGATAGACAGAAATGATCTGCTGAATGAACCAAAAGGGACAAAAATATTTTTAATCCAACAGAAACTGATATTGCATATAATGATCCATCCAAGTGGTGGTATTTGTGTGGTAGCCATTGATGAGCACACTGCTAGACCCTGTTTCTGAACAACTAGTGTTAGGACTCATTCAGAGCTATATGTATAACTCTAATTATTGGCTTCCAAATATCAGAAATTCCACTCATGTCATTGCCCTATCTGATCTGAGACCCGTGGCGCACCCTGCGGCTTCTGTGTTTAAATGAGGCTTAAAACAGTGCAAGCCTGTTGAGTGGCAGAATGGCCTCTCACAAGTCTGCCTCTGAACTTCACCAGCATGTAAGGAGCAGTTATTGCTTCGATTTCCATAATAATATAGGTAGCAGGCGGTAAACACTAGCCAGTGTCTTTTTCAGCCGAAACTCAGGAGCTCCTCTGTTCCATAAATACAGGAATTAAAAGCAGGATCAGGTGGGAGTAAATGACCCGGCGAGGGGTGTGGATCCAGGTGGGGCAATTGGCGGCATTGATCCAGGGATAATAAAAGCTTAGGCCAAGTGTTACCAAACAGAGTCTGGTTCTTCTAATGTGAGTGCGCTGTTAGTCTTGGGAGTTCACAAGTCAATTAGCAGTCTTTGGTCCAGTGTGTCAAGGATTAAGCGATCCTACATCTACACAATAATAGATGCTCTGTTAAGATTGACAACAGCAAACTCATATCTTGGAATGTTTCTTAATATTTACATGCACATAGAGGTCACTTTTAGGCAGGAGATTGGGCAAAAATACCACACTTTTATTTCTAGCCATTACGTCCTCCAGTTCCCTTGTGGCTTGTGAAAATGCGAGATAAGCAGTGGGAATTTGGGACTGGAGACCTGAGCAGTTATTTCCCAGGGGGTCAGTTCACTCACAGGCCAGCGGAAAGGGGCCAATTCATGCATTCGGCTTTAATTGCCGCTAACACTGAGGGCTTTGCCAGTGCTTCATACATATCCTGCAATAACTAATTGTGTCACAAATTTGTTACCTTCCAGCTTAGGTGACCCGCCAGTAGAACAACACTGAGAGGAATGAACTGCTGTTTTGTGGTGGATTTGAGGTGAAAATTTGAAAATCTTATTTCTGAATGAAGATTTTAAAGATGCCATCTTGCTTTGCTACCTGAGTAACTTATTATTATTAAGAAAATGATTGTTTTTTTAATCCAGAAAATAAAATTGAAGTCAGATTTTTTTTTTTTTTTTTTTTTGGCAGGTGGGGC